>JAKUCM010002031.1:0-28248 GCA_023374145.1 Lepidium sativum
CTATTGGAAGAACTTGTTGATCCCCAACTATATAATGCCATTTGAATAAAAACAACAAACACAATCATACTTATTGGACAGACAGTATGCAATGTGCATGTTAGGGAATATGTTACGTGAGTGTTAATGTATACTTATAATATCAAACAAGAGTATTCGAAAATATACACTAAGGAAGCGGTAATGGATCTAGAATATAAATGGTGAATTACTAAACTAGTATAAAAAGATGAATTAATTGTATTTCTATTTCAAAAATATTGAAATTACAAATCTAATCTTTCAAGATTCAAAGAAGACCGTTTTACCCTTATTTTATTTGAAAAGAAAAACAATATTACACAATCTTTCATTAATGAGTAATTTCACGTCAGTCGGGGCATAAAACAAGAAACAATTGTGGTAGATGTAGGTTAACTGGAGTAGCTATGTAGGTTTACGGGACATGTAGGTTTACAATACAAAGTTTAGCAACTAGTTATGTAGGTTTCTGAAATAACTTTTGTAGGTTCAAAGATTGGATGATTTGTAGGTTTACAAAAAGAGTTTACTAACTAGCTATGTAGGTTTATCAATAGTCATGTGCGGAGAAAATTAACGTGTATTGTAGGTTTTTATCTCTTTTATGTAGGTTTGCAGATCGCGTTCTTGTAGGTTTAATTTTGAGTTGCCATCATTGTTTGTTGTAAGTTTATATGTTAAGCATTGTACATTAGTAAAATATGATTTGTAGCTTTGTTGAATGTGCTATGCATGTTTATGATGTTACGCTGCAAACTTAATTTAGGTTTGTTTTCTACTATTTATAGGTTTCTTATGTACGTTATGTACTATTATGTAGGTTTGTTATGTACTGTTATGTAGATTTGTTTTCTATTGTTTGTAGGTTTTCAAGTCCTATGAAGCTATGTAGGTTTTCGGGGTCCTATGTCCTATGCATTAACCTACATCACAAATATGCATAAACTTACATCCCATATATGCACAAACCTACATCACAAATATGCATAAACGTATAGAACAATAAATACACCACATACATGCATCTCTGGAACGCCATTGTCACTAATGATTGAACTACGAGAGTTTACAATAATGATTGAAGCTCTTTTTAGTCTCAACACTTTTGCCAATACTAAATAGTCTCTTGCTATATTTCTTTTACGCCATCGCTGCAAGGAAAAAAATGCATCAAAATGTTAAGGAAAATGAGTTTGCAAACCTACATAAGTTATTTAAAAACCTACATAGCTGAATATAAGACCTATAGAATATATAACGTACACGACAAACCTACATAACCAAATATAAAACTTACATAATCTAACACGTTCACGATAAACCCTATAGAACAAACTCTCATCCTCCTTCAAAACCTAAAACCTACACAACCATTGCAACTTACTCTCATCTTCATGGTAGGTTTATTTTCTCTTGTCAGTGACGTTTTATGTAGGTTTATAACTAACACATGTAGGTTTATTTCACTTCATATCACAAGATCAACCTTCTTTTGTAGGTTTGAAAAGTTAGTTGAATGGGTTTGTATGGTCAATTATGTGAGTTCTTAAGGTCAGTTTTGTAGACCTAATATGTCTGTTTTTTAGGGTCGGTTGTTTAGGTTTATGGTTTCTTCTGCTTTGTAGGGTTTTTTGTTTGTAGGTTGTAGGTTATCTTTTATAGGTTTGTAGTGTTAGTGTTTTGTAGGTTTATTGCTGAAAAACATCATTCTATGTTGTAGGTTTTTCTTCAGGGATTGTAGATTGTAGTATTATTCATGTGATGTAGGCTTATCTTTGCAAGATATCTTTATTCATTGTAGGTTTACCTCTCATTCCTTATAGATATATTATTTATCATGCCTTGTAGATTTGTTTTTCGTTTGATATATGTTTAACTTTTGTAGGTATATCACTGTAAAACATTCATCTATGTTGTAGGTTTCTTTCAAGTATTGTAGGTTTTAGTACTTCTTTGTTCTGGTCTTAGTAATGTATGTTAAATTTGCATATATTTAGTGTTTGTGTATTGCATGTATTTAACACCTTGTAGGTTTACTTTGGACCTTAAACAACAAGTTTATTTTCCTTCTTTGTATGTTTAAATTTTTTGTTTTGTAGGTTTGTCATTGTCGACTTAGTTTACATGTTTTGCATTATAAGATTTTCGTCACTATTCATCATTTTCAACCTAATTGTGTGCTGAAATCAAGATACACAACGCAACTCAATTCACTCAACAAAACTCTCATATTCGAGTTATATAGAAAATACTCAATTTTGGAATTGTGAATATCCATGAAAATGGAGTTAATGATTTCATACTTTAGAGGAGAGATGAAAATGACTATAAAATACCTAAAACTTTAATAAATTGACACAAAAGCACAACAAAATCTAAAAAAGAAAATTCATTGTTTCTTCTTCATCGAAAAAGAATAAGAAACAAAATCTTTTTTTATAGATTATTTAAAAGAATTAAATCTAAATAACATTTTCGAAATAAATTTATGCCTTTAAAAAATACAAGTACTTTCATTTTTTTACTATTTATACATCAAATAATTATTCTTTTAATTAACTCATTTATTGGACTATTTTACTTATTCCTTTTTATATAAAAATAATTTTATTTTAAAAGGAAAATTTAATGACGAATTATTCTAACAAACTATCTAAAAGATATTTCATTTTTAATAATTTAGTTTGCATGGCTTTCTATGTAGATTTTTATTTCATAAAACATTGGACTGGAATCATATTTTATATTATTTAGGGCCTGGAACGTATCATGATGATGATCTTTATGAACATGTTAAAGAAACTTCCAGTAGATATTGAATATTAGAAATGTTTGAAGCAATTTACGAGACGAACGTAAAAGATTAGCAGATATAGTTATGAGTATGGGTTTGGAGAATTAATTTAAAAAAAAGAAGAAGATAAAAACAAATTAGTGGGGGCACTCTTACATGAAGTTTGTACCAAAATTGACGTGACAAAAAATGATACCATTATTATGAGGTTCATCTAAAATATTGACCTGTTTATGCATTGCATCTTTTGTGAGTTATTAAATCTTAAATCTATTTAAAACATACATAAAATATCTAGCTTCTTTTAGACTCATTCAAAATATACAACATAAACACATAAATATGTATATTGTTTGAAAGAATTATTATAAGTTACTATATATTCGTTGTTCAATATTAAGATGGATAATCTAGCTGCTAGCACTCTCTTCTCGATTATATATTTGTAAGGTGTTGATGGAGTTTTTGTTTTTCATAAACCATTCAAGTTTTAGAAAATTTGGATTTTAGCTTTTGAAAAGCTATATCTTTTTGCTACAATTTAACATTCAAGTTTTTACCTTTTACATTATTTCAAAAAGTAGAAAACCCAGTTTTTAAAAATATAATGTTATTTTTTTCAAAACTAAAAGTTACATTTTAGAGATATTTTTAGAAACTAAATTAGTGACAAAATCAAAAACTAAAAATAATAAACCAAAAACCAGAAACTATAAATTACAAACTAAAAACTATTTCTTCATTCATGACCTAAATTTTCAGTAGAATTTTGATATCATAATCATTAGATAAGTTATCTAAACCACAAAAGAGAGTTTGAAGATAAAAAAAACTTTCATGTTTTTGATTTTTCAATTTATTAACAAATTCACATCAATTATGATATCTATAAACCATTAATCATTTGAAAATATACAAGAAAAATTTAATAAGATCATGAGTATAACTTGTTATATGTCTATTCAAATATAACTTCCAAATATTGTCAAGTGTCTGGTACTCATTTTACATCTGCCATTCTTTTTCTAGCTCTACCAATAATTTGTAATAGCAAATTGATTATGCAATTAAAAAAAAAAACATAGTTCTCCACTGCTATAATGGCGATTTCGCCCCCTTCCCCCAACGGTGACCCCTTTCGTCCCCTGCTCCAGAGAAGTGTTACTGAACAGCTGCCAAGAAAACGTGAAGAAAGCAAGCCAAGGCCTCTAAAAGCTCATATTGCTCGTACCAAGGACCTAGTCATCGCGACATTGACAAATTCTGCTCAGAAAGTTTCCGTTACGAAGCAATGATTTCCTTTTTTGCTTGGAACATGCGTGGCTTCAACCAACCACACAAACACACTTCCTTACACAAATGGTTAAAAGGATTTAAATCTGGTTTTTGGATGTCTACTTGAAACTCGAGTTTATGAAATTAATCACTAGCAAATTCTCGCATAGGCTCTTCCGGGATGGCATGCTTTAACCATCTATGACCATCATTGGGTGGGTCGGATATGGTTCTGTGTCTTTGACTTGGTTCAAGCCACCTTACTCTGTAAAAGTGTCTAACATAGTACATATGGTATCAAGATCATCTCCACTAACAAGATCTTTTTTTTCTCCGCAATCTTCACATCAAATTTTGAGCACGATAGAAGGGTCGTATGGGATGAAATCAGGTACATCGAGTCATCATGCAATCATCTCTCTTTGCCTTGGATTTTAATAGGAGATTATAATGAGATCCTAAATGTGAATGAACACTCATGTTTTGCTGATCATGATGTAAATCTTTCTAGTATGCGCAATTTTCAGGATCTCACCCTCTCTTGTGGACTCTCGGACATGGCTTTCTCGGGCCCTTTTCATACTTGGTGTGTAACAAACAACCAGCAAATCCAATTGGAAAGAAGCTTGGCAGGGCTATGGTAAATAACCAATGATCTGGGCGGAGGTATTAGGAAAGGAGGGGTGTCATGTGACACCCATAGATTTCAATATATATACATATATATATATATATATTTGATCCCCTTCTTAAATTTTGGTTGACACCCATCAAATTCTAATTTAACTTTAACCCAATAAAAGACTTACTTAGCCCAATATAAAATTAAAATTTAAACCCTGATATGTCCGCGTTTTAGTCGGTTTAGGAGCATTATTTAGCACATTTAGCATACATATACATAGTGGTTGCATCATTGTAGAGTATTTTTAGGTTCATTTGAACATTGTGCATTTGCATCGTATACATATTGCATTGGAGGTGATTCTAGGTACTTTGAGAGCACTATTTGGAGGATTTTGGACTTCGTGAAGACATTGGGATAAAACGATCAGCCTAGAAGACTTTATTGCGACTTGATGAGTTTTTTTTATCAATCATTGAAGTTCTTATATATTTTCAGGATGAAGGTACACACACCACCAAAAGACGGCAAACATATGGTCTTCTCAAATATTTCCACACTGTTGATTTTGTTTTTTGATCTAAAGTTAATGATGATTATGTGGGAGTCACTGACAACTTATCAAAAACTTTATAAAGATGAGACCAAGATATCTTGATTGCTATTTCATTGGTGAAATCTACTGAGGGACAGTTGATAAGCTTAGAAATGATAGATGTGATGATTTTCTTGCTAAAGTTTTGTCTTTCAGTGAGCAAAATAAAACTAAAATTCTTAATATGGATGAGGAATTTGTTGAATCGAGAAGACCAAGAAAAAATACCAACCTAACCAACTTGCATCATTACAATGTGGACTGTTTCTACATTGTCTTAGACATGCAACTTCAATAGTTTAATGATCATTTTAATGAGGTAAATTCAGAACTACTTTTGCTGACAACCTTAAATCCAACAGTTTGATAAGTTAAGATTGATAAGGTTAACTAGTTTTATACTGATGACTTTAGTTTTGTAGAGTGCAAATCTCTTGATCAACATCCTCATATATCTTGATAATGTGCAACAAGATGAAAGATTTGTTAGTCTCAAAAGTCTTGGTGATCTTGTTCGTGTTAGGGTGGAGAAAAAAAGCATATATCTCACCCTTTAGTTTATCGACTTTTAAAGTTGGTTCTAATTCTATCAGTTTCGACTACAAATGTTGAAAGATGGTTCTCTGCAATGAATATTGTTAAGACTTATTTGCGTAATTGTATTGGTGATACATTTTTTTAGTGATTAGTTAGTTAGTTTATTGAAAAACAGGTACTTGATAATGTAACTAATGAAACAATAATACACAATTTCGAGAATATAAGTAGGATATATCTTTAATATAGCTATTTGTATTGATACTTTTTTTAAGTTAAATTGATCTACATTTTTGATAAAAAAATATTTTGACCCCCATAGATCAAAATCCTGGCTCCGCCACTGGTCTCAGTCCTTTACAAGAGCTCATGCAGTACTTGAAACAAGTGGCATTTCAGATCATGCAAAGTATATTGTGAAGACAGACTCGCCATAGTTTTTTAACAGAAAGTCCTTCATGTTTTTCAACTTTCTGACTGTTTATCCACGCTTCTTGTTGCTGGTATGTGAATCTTGGGAAAGCACTATGGCCATCTTTCACTCATGTTCAGCACTACACTTATCTCACAAGAAGTTGAAGCTCCTAAAACATATTCTTCGCCAGCTGAACAAAAGTTTAGAGACTTACCTCTTCGTACAAGGAACACTTCTGATGAGCTAATTTTAAAGCAAGACCTGCCTATTTTGACTCCTGATCAACCTTCTTTTGAAGCTGCTTCTGAGGCTTCTGGGAGATGGCATTATCTTGCACATATTGAGGAACAATTTTTACGCCAAATATCTACGATTAAATGGTCAAAGGATGGGGATAAAAACACCACCTATTAAACAGCTTCAAAACAACCACACAATACTTCTCGCTTTGTTTGGGCAAATCATGTTTCCACGACTTCTTGCAGTCGGCACAACTGGAACTGGAACCTCATGATCACAGAACTTTGATAGAGCTAGTTGAATACCAGTGTTCAGATGAGGCATCCGAGCTTTTGGTTGCTCCATGTTGGGAATGTCCTGCAATAATTTGTACTTACTCGTGTGGTCGTTCTAACATCGAGATTAGACAAATTCATATGGTACTAGGGGTTGTAATGGCTTGCTAGAGTCCACTTATAATATGTGAGTTGAGATACTCACTACTAGTACTATATGATCCTATTGGGTCACACACCTAAGCAAATGGAGACAATTCAATAGGGAATGATCATTATAGGAATGATTCATGACTTGAGCGTAATAATACATGGTTTTGGATGAGAATATGTGTTTTGGGTCAGACCTAAATTAATCCTCATTCAACTAGGAATTAATTAGGTGTTGGGATAGGCCTAAATTAATACTAATTCAACTAGGAATTAATTAGGTGTTTTGGGCTGGGCCTAAATTAATCCTAGTTCAACTAGGAATTAATTAGGTTAACTTAAATTACCTATATATATAATATAGGGCACGTTTTTGATAAGAGGAGAAACCCTAGCCGCTGATTGCACAAGTCGAAACCCTAAGAGAATTGCACACAAAGTTCTAGCAGACTTATCTCCTACTTGCGTGCGTGTGGACTATCAATAGAGGTGCTACACTTGGAGCACTTGCTGATCTTATCTCCGCTGCACCAATCAAACTTCATGTATAATCGAGTTCCTTATTTTCATATTCAATTAAGTTAATACAAGACCTAGGGCTTAGAGTTTTTGCTAGATTAGTCAATTGATAATGGTTCGATCAATGATGATTCACACTGATCTTCCGTCATCCTTTTGGGGATATGCTCTAGAAACTTCTGTGTTTACGCTGAATAGAGTGCCATCAAAATCAGTGGCAACCATATGAGATGTGGACGGGAAAAATTCCCAATATGTCTTTCCTGAAGATTTGGGGATGTGAGTTTTATGTGAAACGATTAATATCTAATAAACTTGCACCAAAATCAGATAAATGCTTCTTCGTTGGTTATTTGAAGGAAACCAAGTCGTACTATTTCTACAACCGGACCGAGAACAAAGTGTTTGTTGCTCGACATGGTGTTTTTCTTTTGAGAGAGTTTCTTTCTAAGAAAAATAGTGTGAGTAAAGTACAACTCAAAGAAATTCGAGAGCTACAAGAAGTTGCTCAATCCGTACAGGAAGAGCACCAGTTAGACTCGCAAGATGTTGTCGAATCAACACATGTAGAGCCTGAAGTTCGCAGATCCGATAGAATCCGTCATGAACCCGAGAGATATATGGGATTCCTCGTGACTGAAGGACAAGATTTGTTGATTATTGACAACGATGAACCTGCAAACTTCAAAGAAGCAATGATGGGCCCTGACTCTGAAAAATTGTTAAAGGCCACATAATCCGAAATGGAATCCATGTCAGAAAACCAAGTTTGGTCGTTGGTTGATTTACCTCATGGTGCGAAAGCAATCGTGTGTAAATGGGTTTTCAAGAAGAAAATTGATGTGGATGGTAACATACAGATTTATAAAGCTAGACTGGTAGCTAAGGGTTTCAAACAAGTCCACGGTGTTGACTATGATGAAATATACTCTCCAATAGCTATGCTTAAGTCTATTCAGATTCTCCTAGCGACTGCTGCTCATTATGATGATGAGATTTGGTAGATGGATTTCAAAACCGCGTTCCTGAATGGTATTCTGGAAGAAGATGTGTATATGACACAACCCGAGGGTTTTGTTGATCCTAAAACTGTTGGGAAAGTGTGCAAACTTCAAAAATCCATTTATGGATTGAAGCAAGTATCACGGAGTTGGAATCTTTGTTTTGATGAAGTAGTCAAAGAATTTGGCTTCATGAGGAACAAAGAAGAAAGATGTGTATACAAGAACTTTAGTGGGAGCGCAGTTGCGTTTCTTGTGTTGTACGTGGATGATATCTTACTTATCGAAATGACATTCCGTTGCTGAAGTTCGTTAAGGCTTGGCTCGGAAAATGTTTCTCGATGAAGGACATGGGGGAAACCGCCTATATTCTTGGAATCAGGATCTATCGAGATATACCTAAAAGGCTGATCGGATTGTGTCAAGACACTTATATAGATAAGGTCTTGAGCAGATTCAGTATGCATGATTCCAAGAAGGGCTTCTTACCAATGTCTAATGGCATGGTTCTACTCAAGACGGGGTGTCCCAAGACACCTGCTGAGCGAGAACACATGAGTAGGATTCCCTATACTTACGCAATAGGATCCATCATGTACGCTATGATTTGTACCCGTCCAGACGTTGCTTGTACATTAAGTATGACAAGCATGTACCAATCAAATCCAGGTGAGACTCACTGGATTGTCGTCAAAAATATCCTGAAATATTTGAGGAATACTAAGGATATGTTCTTGGTGTACAGAGGAAGTGAGGAGTTGGTTATTAGTGGATTCACGGATGCAAGCTTTCAGACGGATAAGGATGATTCCCGGTCTCTGTCCGGTTACGTCTTCTGTCTGAATGGCGGTGCAGTTAGTTGGAAGAGTTCTAAGCAGAGCACCGTAGCTGACTCCACTACTGAAGCTGGATACACTGCTGCTTCTGAAGCTGCGAAGGAAGTTGTTTGGATAAATAAGTTCATCTCTGAACTTGGTGTGATTCCGAGTATTGCTGAGCCGGTGGCGCTGTATTGTGATTACAATGGAGCCATTGCACATGCAAAGGAGCCCAGATTGCACCAGAGATCCAAGCATATAGAGAGGAGATATCATCTTATTAGAGATATCGTTGAAAGAGGAGACGTGAAGATCAGCCGAGTTTCAAGCGAAGAGAACGTCGCCGATCCTTTGACGAAAGTACTTTCACGGACTAACCAAGAGTATCATGCCAATTGCATAGGCCTTAGGTATCTTAAGATGTAATCTTAGTTCCAGCGGGAGTTATAATAGTTTTATGTTATGATGTAAACATACTTTGGTTATGTTTTAATGGAATTATTTCATTTCTATTTAATACTTGTATTAAATATTTATCCCGAAATAATCATGACATTCTTATAGGTCATCAAGTTGAGGACTTGGTCATGAAACCCTATAGACGTAAAATGCATGATTTATTTCATTCCCTAGTCAATGATTATTATAGTGGGATACTAATAACGAGATAAACTAGTATGTGAGGTGACTGATGACTAAGTTTCATGGAGTCATTGATAATAAGTATCAAGTCAACCACATAGATGTGTATCACATGAAGATAGCATCGAAAATGACCCGCTATGAGAACTCTACGAGATCGTATAATGAGTGTCAGAAGAGATTCTCATACGCCTATAGAGCATAGTCCTTAGACTTAAGTTCATGCTGTTTTCTTGCACATGAATTTGTGTGTTTTAAAATTTCAAATGCCAATCGTAACTGGTGGTTATAAAGGAATTTGTCGGACAGATCATGAAATGTGAGAAAGGAACAGAGGATGGAACAAGATGGAATTTGTCCCTCCTATATACGGGAGAAAGATATCTTTGGACCCTTCGAAAGATTTGATACTGTAAATTGCATGGCCGTGCTTAAACAAGGTGAAAGACGCTTGTTTACTCTATCAGTACAAATTCAACTTCGATGAACATTGATTTGGCTCATTAAAATAAGGATGACACAAACTCTTGCCTTAGAGTAGATAGATATATGGAGACAAAAGGATTCTGGGAATATATGATTCCAGTACAAGTGGGGAGATTGTTGGAAATAACCTGCAATCATTTGTACTTACTCGTGTGGTCGGTTCCAACATCGAGATTAGACAAAGTCATATGGTACTAGGGGTTGTAATGGCTTGCTAGAGCCCACTTATAATCTGTGACTTGAGATACTCCCTGCTAGTACTATATGATCCTATTGGGTCACACACCTAAGCAAATGGAGACAATTCAATAAGGAATGATCATTATAGGAATGATTCATGACTTGACCATAGTAATACATGGTTTCGAATGAGAACATGTGTTTTGGGTCAGGCCTAAATTAATCCTCATTCAACTAGGAATTAATTAGGTATTTTGGGTTGGGCCTAAATTAATCCTAATTCAACTAGGAATTAATTAGGTGGTTTTGGGCTGGGCCTAAATTAATCCTAGTTCAATTAGGAATTAATTAGGTTAACTTAAAATCCCTATATATATATATATGATATAGGACACGTTTTTGATTAGAGGAGAAACTATAGCCGCTGATTGCACAAGTCAAAACCCTAAGAGAATTGCACACAAAGTTTTAGCAGACTTCTCTCTTACTGATCTTATCTCCGCTGCACCAATCAAACTTCATGTATAATCGAGTTCACTATTTTTCAGATTTAATTAAGTTAATACAAGACCTAGGGCTTATGGTTTTTGCTCGATTAGTCAATCGATAATTGTCGAATTGCTTAAAAACCTATCACTCCAGTCACAAGATTGAGATTTATAATGTTGTTCAGTCCATGCCGTCTAACAAAGTTGTTCACATTTTTCTTGTTTAGTTTTTTACCGTTTGGAGTTAATGCCACTGCTCTAGCCTTAATTCCAAAGCACACAGCTGTATTAAGAATGAAAGATTATCAGCCAATAAACCGATGTAACCTCCCTTTATAAGGTAATTTCGAAGCTCTTAGCAAACCGCTTAAAGAAGGTCTTGTGGCGATTCTACCAAACCAGTGTCCCTTTGTTAAATAGAGACTCCTCCTTAAGAATGTTCTTTTAGCAACTGAACTTGTTAAAGACTATCACAAGCCATCTACATCCTCTAGATACGGCTTCAAATTTGATTAGCAAAGACCTACGACACAGTTAAATGTGTTGGTTTTTATGAGACTATGCTCAAGATAAACCGTGGAGACTTCACTTGGTGAATGTAACCACTCAACCCACAAAAGATGGACTCGATCTCAAGAGTGTGGAAACACCAACTTGTGGTTGAATCCACACATAAATGCCTTAGTAAATCCAAGACTATTATGGGATAGCTCGGCCTTATCAAGGTCTGAATGGATCTAGGTTTGCATAAACATTAAGAAAGCATAAGAAGAGTTTGGTGGAGATCTAGAAATGTTTGGGTAGAGATCTGCCATTGGGCAGCCTCTAAACGAGCTAAAAACCCTAGAATCTACACCTTAAACTACTTGCTTAAACGTAAATAAAGAGAGCAATATGAAAACACTTATTTTTGTATTAAGTAATTTTTTTTTTACAAATGGGAGATACAAGCTTTTATTTATAGAGTTACAATAAGCTTGCTTTAAGCACAAATAAAACCCTAAGTTCAAAGTTTTATAGCCGTTGGAGAAGAGAGAGGAAGTGGAGTTCCCAAACTTGAAAGTGACATCTCATCTTTCTTGAACTTAGCATAAAGGAGAGTCACATGTGTCTTTAAGCTTCCAGCGGTCTTCTTGGGTCTAGTTAGGCTTCATTTAAGTCCCAACAGCCTTCCATAACATCCCATTTGATTAGAATCAACATTTGGAATATTTATGAAAATGTTGACTTTTTCCCTTGGACGTTGACCGTTACCGCGATACGCAGTTCCTCGACCCGCGGTACGCATTTCCTCGGCCATCAGTACGCCCTGCCTCGACCCACGATACGTACTGATCTCGACCGCGGTATGAATTTCTCTCGTACCGCGGTATGAATTTCTCTCGTACCGCGGTACGTGCTGGATCCTTCCCGCGATACATGAGGACTCGACCTGTGGTACACATCTCTCGGACATCTCCTTACCTGCGGTACACGTCTCTCAGACATCTCCTTACCTGCGGTACACGTCCCATCCATTGAATTTCCCGTTCCGCATTGACCACGTACTGCGGTACGTGAATACCTTCCCGCGGTACGTGCCTCTCAATCCGATGGCCTTCCCGCGGTCCTTGACCACCGACCGTTGACATTCTAGTCCAAAACGTTGACTTTTTCAGAACCTCATTTTATGACCTTTTCTTGATCCCTCGATGATTTGGTGACCTTTGTGGGTTCTTGGTGGCCAGTTTACACTTTCTTGGGGTTTCTTTGGGTGGTCTTCGGTCTTGTCTTTGATAACTTCAGCTTTGACTCTTCTTTAATTTTTTTTAGACCTTGCGGTCTTCGGCCCTCTTCGGTTTCAACCCTCTAATCGCTTTGATATAGTCTAATAAAATGGTCTTTCATTGTCTCGGTTTTGGAAGTTATGGGTCTCTTATGTTTGTTAAGTGGATTCATAATTTTATGATACAGCTTATGAGAGCGGATACAATACTGGACACGTGGACGAGGGAGATTACATATCAAGTTCAACGGCTAAGATTTAATTAGTTGAATCTGATATAGAAAGTTTGTTACGGCTTATTTTCATTTATTCAGAATTTGAAAACATTGTTCTTCTTCTCTTTCGTTCTTCTCTTTAATTCTCCTCGGAGAAAGCTTGTCAAACTCTAGAATCTTGCTTTACTCTGATTCTTGGCTGGTAAGTAGAGATTGGTGTTTGCTTTGAATATCTATTCTCTTTCGGTTGATTGAATAAAAGTTTCGTTGGCATTTACTGTATTATTTTACCTCCAAAACCTCTTTCTCCATCTCTATGAATGGTGAACTCGAAAATTTTTGTTGGTAGCAGTTGTGGCATCATGCATGTATGTTCTTTATCGCCTTACCTCTATATCATCTCCAGCAATATCTTATCCAGTCTTTTAAATAAAGGTGCATCAGAGGGGAAATTTGGTTATCACCCCAAATTTCAAGCACTGAGTCTCACACATCTTAGTTTTGTTGATGATATAATGGTATTCTCTGCTGGCCAGCCATCTTCTTTATCAGGGATTATGCAGATTTTGCATTGCTTCGATGAACTTTTTGGGATGTTTATTAACCCAGCTAAATCATCAATCTTCATGGGTGGTGCCAGTAACTCTACTTTTCAATCTACGACACTGGCAACATGTATGAATTTGGGCTAGCTACCTATTAAATACTTGGGACTCCCATTAACGACCAAATCCCATACACGGTCAGACTATGTTGTGCTAATTGAGAAGGTGAAACCTCGAATGATATCGTGGACCACAAGGATGCTTTCATTTGCTGGTAGGTTACAACTGATAAAGTCAGTCATCACAAGCATCTCTGACTTTTGGTGACCGAGTCGATGCTTGAAAGAGATTGAGAGTCTTTGTAATGTTTTTAATGGTCTGGTAACCCACATGATACCACTAAAACAAAAGTTTCTTGGGCAGATGTTTGTCTTCCCCGTGATGAAGGGGGTCTTGGTCTACGCTTACTAAAAGACTCTTCTGGGGTCTTCGAACTGCACCTCATCATGAGTTTACTCTCCTCTCATCAGTCTTTATGGGTGCAATGGATACGAAAATATCTACTTAAGTATAGCTCATTCTGGGATGTAAAGGAAGACACAGTGGCTCTTGGGTTTGGAGAAAATTACTTAAGCTCAGTGCTCTTGCTACCACCTTTATTTGTGTGAAAATTGGTGATGGTTGTCACACTTCTTTCTGGTTTTATATAGTTGCCAATGAGAAGAATCATAGATCTTACTTGTGAGTCTGGCATACGATACCTTTGTTTTCGTCGTGGTGCTTATGTGGCAGATGTGCTAGCGGACTCCTCTTAGCGAAAAAAAATTAATAGATGCAGACAGTTTGGTAATATTCTCACACAAATGCAATTGGTTTTGGATTCTCCTTCTCGTACAAGGGATAATATGATCTTATGGCGTCATTTGGAAGATGTTTTTGCTGACTCTTGCTCGGCCACAAAGACATATGACCAATTACACATTCACAGAGCAAAGGTATCTTGGAGCAAGTTCGTGTGGTTCTCTCGAGGAGTGCCTCGCTTCTCCTTTATCACTTGGCTTGCAATTAAGGATAAGTTACTGACAAGAATGAAAATGAGAAGCTGGGGTCATACACAAGTGTTTTTTTTTTGCGGTGAAAAGGATGAGTCTCGCGACCATCTATTTTTGCATGCCCCTACACATTCTCAATTTGGCATGCGCTTTGTGCTAAGCTCATTGGCTCAGCCATAACACCGGACTAGTTGGACTCTTTAACTTTTATTGAGTCATTCTCACAAAGCAAGCTTGATTCAATATTGTTGAAGCTAGTTTTCCAGACTACAGATTATAGTGTGTAATGTGAGAGGAATGCGAGGATCCACGGTACCTCGGACAAGACCTTCGCAACACTCCATCACCACAATGACAAAGCTATAAGGAACCGCATTTCCTCTTTGAACTACACAGGTGTTAGAACAATGATTCCACCAATCAAAGAATGAAGAGTAATATAAAAAACAGAGACCAAAATTGTAGAGCCGTAGCAAACGCTACTGAACTTGAGCAAATAAGACCGTCTACTTTGTGCAAGTATCAAGACGGAATAGCTCTAGAGTTTATACTATGCTCTCCCAAGATGTGCACTTCTACACCATGAAGCTCTCAAAGAATTATGGAGGAGAATGAAAACAGAGGCTTCGATGTCTCTCGCTTCTTGAAATGTCTTCCTTTTATAGAACCAAGACAACGTTCAACAAGATCAAGTTCATTGAGAATTGATTCTCTCTTTATATCTTTTAGACCAACTCCATTGGTTTAAAATATTAGATAATTTTAAGTTAAGAAACTATGATAGAATTTGTAATTTTATTAGGTTCCATTGGTAGAAACCCAATGGGAGTTCTTAAAAAAAAAAGTTAATTATAAAATTTATGAAGTTTAAAATTATAAATACATATTACATAAACATACTTAATCAAGCTCAGACCATTCAATCCCTTACCCTGCAATTGTCTGCTAAACACAAAAAAAAAGACAAGCCATAAACACAAGGTTGAAGAATAGCCCAATCAAATAAGAAGTAAGTGGGATTAAGGTTCCATACAAAACACTCAAAACCTATTTCAGAATTGGAAATCAGATTTTGATTCCTCGAAACAAACACATGAGTATCATCCTGTTTCATTATTCCTGAATTCATTATTCTCCATAACCTGTTGCATTGTGCTCATATACTGTTGTGGATCAAAGCTAGATAGACCTCCTTCATGCGATGCATTTGGTACAAATTTCTGAAGCTGCTCAGCTAACTGGTTAAATGCAGGATCTTTAGCTATTTGCTCAGCTAATTCCTTGATGCTGGGATCCTGATGAAAAAAACAACCAAACTCATCAACACAAGACAATTCAAACCACTGACTTACGATATTGGAATGAATTTCAGTTAATTATATTACCCACAAAAGGGGCCTTATATTGAGAATACCAGCCATGCCTAAGAAATCAAAAGCACCGAAATAAGTCGGTGAAGGTGAAGGAGAACTTCCTGAGCCTGACTCCGATTTAGTACTCTTATTCTCCTCCTTGGTCTCTTTTTCTCATCTGCAGAAATATGCACAAGTTTGTCTATAACTCGAAGAAAAACAACCATTAAATCTGACTAACAACCACACAATACATGTCCTACGTTCCTGCCATCAATATAGCAGTTCACAAATAATCAAGTCCTCAGTTTTTTCATCAGTCTTACATAGCTGCAACTGAAGAGGCAGTATCGATGGGCTGAGAAGACTTTCCAATGTTATTGCCATTGCAGACATTAAAGCCATTACATACAGAGTTAGGCAAGAAGAGATTGTAGTAGAAAGTGACAGATCTAATGTATGAGCCATAGATCTTAACGTTCACTGGTTTCCAGCCATCGTATCCATGTCTGAGGAGGTAGAGATAACAAATGTCGTGCATACATGGTCCTGTTATCTTGTATGTGTCTGAGGAACACCCTTGGAACGTCCTTGACTGTGGATCATCTAGTCTCTTCACATATATCTTCAAAGAAGAGAGTTTAACATATCAGTGGATCTCAAATTCCAGAAACTATCTATCTGACATAACCAAAGTACTCTGAAGTTGCTTGTTGTTAGATTCCAAATTCGATCAATCACGAATTCATTTCTCTCTGAAGCAATCAGATTTATGAAATTTTTTAGTAGATCCAAAACTCAGAGATGAAATAAAGAAGCTCACCTCGTTGCTGTATACATCACCAAAGGCGATACTGATCTTATCTCTGGTGTAAGACACCGAGGAACAACTTGTCTTAATGATCACTGTGTAAGAACACGAACCCGCATTCTGATTTTTGATCCAAATCAATATATAAATCAATCAATCAAGTTTCTGCGAGATTTATGAATCGTAAGCTTCAGAATGATCAATCGAAGTTAAATAGTAGTACCTCTAGCTTGGGTTTAGGAAGAAACGAATCAATAGGACGAGGTTTTGGGGTGATGAAGGATCTGGCAGAGGAAGACGATGCAAAAGAGCATAATGTAAAGACAAAGAAAGAATCCCCACCGATTTGAGAATCCACCCGATTTTTGAGATGAATCCTTTGAAGTCTCGCCAAAGTTTCGCGGAACTTCCGGTCTCGCCACTCGCATACGACGGGGAAGGCTTCGGAACCGCGAGATGATGACCACTCGCTGGTGATTTTCTGTGGCTCGAGATTTCCTGAGTCGCCAAAAGAGATGAGACCAAAATGACGCTAAGAAGAAAGACTCCAAAGAGGCGAAGACGTGAGTACTGAAGAGCCAATTTTTGCCAAACGACCAACCTATCAGAAGCCACGTCACCGGTTCTTAGAGATTCTTAGGGCAACATTATAAATGGAATCTTGAAAAATGGGTATCTTAGTAATATTGTAATCAAAAAATATTTGTACCCAATTAAAATGTGACACACATGGAAAATGAGTCTCTTAAATTTTGTAGGGAGTTTCTTAAACTGCTCTCTCCTCCTTTCTTATTTTTAAAATATTATTATAATGTTAACACTACAAGAGAACATTAGTTTATGGACCATTTTTACAACGTTTTTGGGACGTCGTAAAATTGGGAGGTATTTGCAACTCTCTTACGACGTTTTGAGATTTCGTCGTAAAGGAGTTGTAAGAGTACAACGAAAATTTTCGTTGTAAGCAAGTCGGTATTTTACGACTCCTTAACAACACTTTCCCGTTGCTCAAACAATTCGTTGTTAATTAGTCCCTAAGTTGCAACTCGTTTACGACCTCTATAATTTACATCGAATTAACATCAAACGTCAAAATAGGTAAACACGTTTTTCTTGTTACGTAAAAGGCTTAAATAAAATTTAAATTTGGAGTTGTAAAGGTGTTGTTAAATTAAAAATTTTGATGTTAAAACGTCTCTACTTTACAACTCATTTACGACTAAGTAGTTTACAACTATTTAAGGACGTAATTTCAAATTAGATATTTATGGCTAGGTACAAGTGTTGTAATTTACTCGTAATTTGCGGGAAGTTGTAAAATCATCGTTAATTTTTTGCCTATATAAGGAGGAAGTCTCTCTTCATTAATCACAACATCAAAAAACAAAAAAAAACGTTGTAGAGGGGAAAAAACGGTTTTGTGGAAAACCCCAAAAAATGTCTTCCGGTGGAGATATATTTAAGCAACGGAAGTGGATGTATATGCATAGAGATGCTGCTAGTATCGTGACAAAGGAGTTTATGAATGGGGCAGAAATATTCATGCACCAAGCTAGTCTAACCGAAATCACGGTTGAATCGGGTAAGATGTTCTATCCTTGTCGGAAATGCAAAAATACGAAATTTGTCTGAGTAGAAACTGTTTGGAATCATCTATTAAATACAGGGTTTACACCGCATTATTACATATGGTTTCACCATGGGGAACGTGATAACAGTCGTGTAAATGATGAAGCAAGTAGTAGTAATTTTAAGAATGTTGATGGTAATATAGGTGAATCAAGTAATTTGCATGATTTTGGTTATCAAAATGAGATTCTTGGGGTTGTAGAGCATGATAGGATGCATGAAATGGTCACAGACGCATTTAAGGAAACTTCGTAAAGAGGTTGGCAACTAACAACGTTTTTACGACGTTTTGTGCACATGAATCTTTTGTATCATTTGTATTATTTATATAATTATAAGATTTATATGACTTATAATATTATATCATATTTGCAATATGGTTTATATTGTTGATAGGATTTATATGATTTATAATATTTTATAGTATTTTATATGATTTATATGATGTATAAACACTTAGGAAAAAATGAAATTCTTAAAAACTTAGTAAAGACATTGGGAGCTTAAAACGTCTTGACGTTTGTTAATTTTATTAATAATATAAATTATATACATATTACATATATCGTATATCTTATAATATAAATTATATACATATAATTTATATATCTTATAATATATAAATTATTTTAAATGATATAAGTTATTAAAAAACGTCATAAATAAGTCGGGAAAAGAAACGTCGTAAAGACGTTGTTAGTTGCCAACCTCTTTACGACGTTTTCATATAAAACATCGTAAAGAGGTTGACAACTAACGACGTCGTTACGACGTTTCTTTTCCCGACTTATTTACGATGTTTTTTTATATACCGTTACGGTTCATTGGATTCACTATAACGTCTCTATGAATTGTACCGTAACGGTACATTGAATCCACATTTGCCAACGTCTTTACATTGAATACATTGTAAATTTGACCCTAATTTTACAACTCTTTTACGACGTTACATGAATTCCCAACCCTTTTACAACTCCACGTATTCCCTATAAATATAACACCAATTTTGCAACATCATTCCATCATTCCCCATTCCACAATCTCTCTCTAAGGTATCCCTCTCTCCCTTCTCTCTACAATTTTTTTTTGCAAATTTAGGATTTAGAATAATGTAGGTTGTTTAGAAATTATGTAGTAGATACGGAATTTAGAATTTAGAGTTTATATATTATTTACTAGTATCCAATGTCTAATTTACGGAACATCCTTTTGTAGGTACAAATTATGGCACCCTGTAAGCATACACGTCGTGTCCATTACAGTGACATGTTGCACGGCACCGCATCCTCATCTACTTCCTCGGCTGTGCCAGAGACACAGTCCCAGTCACATCATCAGAGTCATACACCACCGCATAGTTCCCCAGCACCAGAACTGGCCGTAGATCCCCCTCTGACGAATGCTGCGGTCCATCCAGACCTTATGGTGCCACCTGATGCACCTTATGCACCTTATGCGTAGTACCGGGTTGAGGATATTCTCGTGGCACCAAACCGTGAGAATTTGCCGCATCTACACATCGATCTTCCTACTGGAACCTATTAGTACATATTTAATTTAGTTTACATACTTAATTTAAGCATTTATAATTAAATAACTAATAATATATATTAAAACAATTTCAGGTTCGGTATTGATAGCAAAGTGGGACGAACCATCACGGAATGCATCAAAAGCTATTTCGTGGAGGCGACTCCAAATTGGAAATCAACACCACATTACATTCGCATAACGTGGTTCAAGATTTTTGCGGTAATTTTTTTTTAACATTAATTTTTTTTATTCAACATACTATAATATATAATAATAGATTAATTAATTATGTTAACTACTAGCAACGTTGGAATTGGGAAGTCTCTATCAACGAGACTGCCCGACATGAATTCAACCGCAAAGCCATGAAACGGCTTATTAACACAGTCTCAGACTAGAAAACCGAGTGGGAGGTGAAGGGAGATGACGGGAAACCCACATTGATGACCAACGCTTGTTGGGATGGACTGAAGAGTTACTGGGTAGACCCTGTAGCTGTGAGGAGAGATGCTCAGTGTTCCGCCTCCCGGAAGATGATTGGCCCCAACTGCTTACTAGCCGCAATGCCGCACACTGCGGGCCAAATGCATTTTGGCGGAGTGGCAATACAAATCGTAAGTACTTTTTAAAATAAATCTTTTCATTTATAATATTTATTAACATAAATTAATATTTAATTTAATTTTTTTTTATTAGGCGGAAAGAACTAGACAGATTCCTACGCTTCCAGAACTGTATGCCGCAACTCATAAGAAGAAATCTGGCATCTTCGTCGATCCATGGTGTGAGCTGCTACATAGCCAGGTTGAAGCTGTGGTTCAGGAGCGTCAAACACAGCTTTCCCAGGAATCCACCGACGGTACTCCAGTCCAATGGAGTGCTCCGGAGATCAACGCAATTTATAAGCAGGTATTAAATTAAATAATTTAATTTAAATAATATTTTTTACCTGACAAATCTTTTTTGTAGATCGCTCCAACTAAAAAAGGACGGATTATTGGCATAGGATCCCCCAAGATGTCCATAGAGTCACTTCTAACTAGATAGGCGAAAACTCACTTCGTACTCAGTTGCAGAAATATCGTGCGGAAATTGCTTCGCTAAAGCAAACGACGGATGAGAAATTCGCAGCCATGATATCCATGATGGATATTTTGGTCGCGGGCAATCCACATGCATCTGCGGCTTTGGAGCTTAGACGTCAGAACCTCGGGATTAGGCCTACAGAGAATGTCGAGGTCGATTTGAACGAGCGGGTAGCTGAAGATCAGGACGACCGTAGCTCTGACATGTTCGACGAATTACTCCGTTATATATTTTGTAATTTGTAATTAAATTTTGTAAAAACATTTTAATTTTATATTTTAGTTTTATATTATAATTTTAATTTATTCATTTCATATTTTTATTTAAATACAAAAAATTAAATTTCACATTTTAATAAAAAATAAATAACAAATTTTAGTCCCTAAATCGATATAAAATATTCGTCTTTAAGTAGTTGTAAATACTTTCGTCTTTAAATAGTTGTAAAATTTTCGTCTTTAGTTAGTTGTAAAGTTTTTGACTTTAATACGTTGTAACACATTTCGACTTTAATACGTTGTAAAACATTTTCGACTCTACTTAGTTGTAAACTAAACGTTGTAAGTTACTTGCTAAGTTTACAACTAACTAACAACGTTTAGTTTGCCATCAAGTTTACAACCCCCTCTTTATGTTACGACGTTTTTACAACGTCTATTTTACGACGTTTTAACAATGTTATTATTGTGTTGTTATCTTTTACAACGTTTTTACAATGTTTTATGCGTTACGACGTGCAAGACACGACGAATCACGTGGCGTCCCTAATGCGTTGTAAAAAGCCTTTACAACGCATTAGGGACGAAAATGAGAGTTGTAAAAGTCATGTTCTCTTGTAGTGTAAGAAACCCATTAAATACTCCCAATAATGGTGGTCTTAAGTCTCCCTAATAAGAACCGATCATTCACCTAAATGCCCATTAATCATTATTTTAATGATCAAATCTACTTAAGAAACCCACTAATTAAGAAACCCACTAAAAACTTCTGAAGGGCTTGCTCTTATATCTCTTGTAACGTAAACAAATTAAAGAGAGAAGTAGTGAGATGAAGATTTTGTGGAAGTAAAGATAGAGCTGAGCTTTAGGGATTTGGAATTCAAAAGATTAACTCAAAGCAAGTAAGAAAACGCAAAACTAATTTTGACGTAACTGAGCAAGCCCAGTTTCTTTAAAGCCTAGATCAATTGGTTTGAAATTTCTTGATTTTTTATTTATTATTCTTTAGCACACTCATTCCAAATCTGTTAATTTCTTGTAAATAACATTTTTTTTATCAATAATTTTCACATTTCAACCCAAAAAAATAAAAATAATTTGTAATAGCCCGATATATATCAACGATGCTTAACAATCATATAGAATCCATGTGTCCACATTATTATTATTTTTAGGAATAATTCTCGATGGTCCAAATATAAATGAAGAAAAAGACTAAAATTTAAGAAAGGGAAAGAATCCACCGTACGTGATCTAAATGAAACTAAATAAACTCGGGGAATGAATAAATATCGAAAGAGATGATCAGAGTACAAGGAAAGAACAATAAATCTGAAGCGTTACGAGAACATGCATGGGTACTATACCAACGAGAGCCGTCAATTCTTTAACCTAATTATAACGTCCTTGTCTAAACAACGTCAATTTACGGCAACTTGCTGCATTCCTTTCTAATGAGACCTAACTTTAATATTTGTATGTCCAAACAACAGCAACTTAATTTCTAACATAAATCTAAATCAAAGACCAAAAATTACACTTTATCCAAATTAACCCCTAACACGAGGCTACTATTACTTGGTTCTGTGTTTTCAATTTTTCGGTTAGGTTTGTTTTGATTTTCGTAAAAGTATGGTTAAAATCTAAGCTGCATGGAAGTTTAGCTTAAATTGTTGAAACTATTGGTTAAGTCTGTAGTCAAGCATTTAGTATTAAAGTCACCAATCTAAAGCAAGATGCTAGATGCTTAAGAATGTTCATAAACAAGAAGTCAAGGAGAAAGGGTTAAGAGTTTCATAATAAACCAAGGTTTTACTATTGAACACGAATCAAAGCTCTTCTGTTTTTTTCTCTTATCTCATGATGTCATTTTCTCTGAATCACGAGATTAAAAAAAGTTATCATTGTTTTTTCTTTTTCTTTTTTTTTTGAAAATGATATTCTAAAAGTTATCTTTGTTCATAGTAACTTTTTATAAACGAGTTCATTTTGGTTTGTAAAAAGATTGCTCTTAAACGAACATGAGAAAAATATTTTTTGCCAACATAATCTTTATTAATCAGGAACTATCAGTGTTTACAGCCAGAATTACAAAGTGTGGACATAAACTAAATACATTCCAATTCGTTAGTGGGAATTGTAATATTGACTTAGCAAGAAGATCTGCACAACTGTTTGCTGTGCGAGAAATGTGTATGAACCGAGACTCATAAAATAATTCCTTTCATTGTAGAACTGTATTTATGTATTGATGAAGCCTCAAATTGTGTTTTGGATTCTATACAGCTTGATTCAGTAGCAGATTGTCCCGTTCAAGTATTACATGTCGATAGCCTAGTCCCCATGATGATTGTAATGCCCATAATAATGTCGTTGCCTCTGCTTCTTCAATCGAACGGCGTCCTCAAATTTTCCTTGTCCACAATGCAGTAATTGACCATTAGAATTGCGTATAATCCAGACCATACCTCAACTCCGGGAACTTACTTTTAGAAGTTCTTGTAGAGCCAATGATCCTAGTTGACAGTACATGAGCGGTTAGTTGATGCGGCTAGTATTTCACTATTCATACCTTTATGTTGTTAAGTTTATAGTATTCTGTTCATGTCTCTGAATGTCAAGTAGCTGAAATTTTCTTTGGAGATACTGACATTTGTGTGTACCAGAAAGATCAATGATGCTTTTGCATATGGTACACACATTAATTCACTTAGAGGAATCAAATCATTGCTTGATTTTGATTCATTTTTGCTCATGTTTACTCCTATTTTTTATACAAGAATGGAACACAAGTATCACTTGACTTCTCAACTTGGTGTTCTCATAACAGCTCACTGTGCCAAGTTACATCATAGTGTTGTATCAGAGATATCCTTTGACTTCTCAATCATCTACTATAGTTGCTCCCCTTAGCTTTTTGACCTCCTGACATACGGTAACATAACCTTTTGTACTAAATCTACACGGAACGGCATGACATGCAGCTGTTTTCCACAATGCGTAGAAACAAATATACCATCGCTCGTAAAGGTTCAACTACACAATTACTAACCAATTCTTGTACTTGTTCACACCTTACACACCCGTGAGATATTAGATTTCACAAACACCTATGTCAGATCTTAATTTCTCGCTTAGCACCTCCTCAAAAGGTGACTCTTCCCCCAGAGACTTCTTTCAGGTTTAACAAAGTTTCTTTTCTCCCTGTCATATGTCGTGATCAACCAATGTCGAAGTACCAACGTTTTGCTGTTAACTCATTCTGACCTTTGTATGCAGTAAATGCAACCTGATAGTACAAATCGAGCTTTCTGACCCATATCATGTGTTTCTTCTGATGATCCCTTAAGTAGTATCGTCGTTACATTTTCCTGTGAAGACTGTTCTGAAACTTGTAGCACTGAGACCTGACATGACCATACTTACCACAATACCAACACTTTAGCATTTGACTCTTGTAATTCTTATGCATCTCATACATCTGTTTATGAGTAAATCTGTAGGATGTTCATTTAGCTTATGCAGATCTTTTATGTTTTGATGTTGCATCCTTAGTTTCTTTGACAAACATAGTGTTCTCTATTGTGTTCTCTACACCATGATATCCCAAGCCCCACTTTACTTTCTTTGTTCTTCCAAATTGCAAGATTCTGTCAAGATCCTTTGTTCCTTTCAAAAGCATTTTGATGTTTCTCAATTATTTAGTGAGACGACTTCCGAGTTCAACGTTTTTAGCCTTTTCTGTTTCCAATTCTTTATCAAGTCTTTGAACTTTGTCTGATATGAATATGTTCTCATAGGAGAACTTTTTGTTCTTCTCTTTAAGTTCACCTAAATTTTGACAAACTATCTAAAGTTCATCGACAGGCGACAACCCTATATTTTCACCTTATGACTTAGTGTATGTACCAACCAGTTGATCATATTCCCTAACACATGTATGTTCCACATATTGGTATCCTTGTTCAACAGTAGTTTGCCCCGCATCTTTTTGGTCAATCAACATATCTCACCTTCTGTCACTTCTATAAGACCAAAATTTGTCGTATATGATTCCAAGTTATCACTACCCTCTCCATCTTCAGTATCACTTTCACTCCAGTTTACTAACGCAAACTTATCCTTTCACTTAGAACTACTCACACATTCTGACTTCATGTGACCATACCCTTGATATTCAAAGCATTTGAGAGTCATCTTCCCTTGACAGTCGGACAGTCTTCTTTGAAATGGCTAAATCCTTGACACGCAAACACTGTTTATCAGATCTTTGTTGATCTTTCTCATGATACTCTTTGGCAGACACCAAATTTTCCCTCTTTTGTCCTCTTCTAAACTTCATGAGGTACTTCTTCACGATAAGACCTACTTAGTCATCTAAATCAACAGTCGGTTATTTGATATTTTTTTCTGCTACAAAAGCAATTCCTTTCCCATGATGTGATTATATTCCTTTATTCAAAGAAATTTCATGGGCTTTCATCATACCAACCACATCATCAAAACTCATATTATTAGAGTTTTAGGGTACCTTAAGAATGGACTTATGTCCTTGGAATTTCTTTGGGAGACAGCGCAAAAAAAATTTCACCAGCTTCTTGTCCTTGTAGACCTTTCTTAGAACCAATGCTTCATGAGACAACAAGCTGAGTTTACTGTTGAACTATTGTATGTTCTCATGTTCTTCCATTTTTAGAGCTTCAAAACAAGTGGCAAGCATTTCAAATCTGGTCCGCGTCACACTGGAATGTCCCATACTGCCTTTGTTGTTGTGCATCCCTGAACCTTCTTAAATTGGTTTGGTAACAGAGTAGTGAAGATTGCAAACAACGCCTTATAACTGTATTTTGACTCAACTTTCTCTTCGGATGTCTAGCTCTTCATTGGTTTAGGAACCCAATCATCATCGTTCTTCACCATTGGCGATGTCCATCCATCTTCAACAGCTCCCTAAGCTTCTTCATCAATTCCTTGGATGATTTGCATTATCTGAACCTTCCAATGACCAGAGTTGTTCGGATCCAATATCGGCGGTTCTTTGACATCGACTAGTTGATGCTTGTTCTCCATGTTCCCTGCGGGATCACACCTGACTAAGTTAAGTTGTCCACTCTGATACCAATTGTAATTTCATAGAGACGAGCACACACAACTTTGATCGGAAAAGCATTGATCCTATGCACCTTTCAGTCCTTTTTTTTGACTTGGAATCCACGTATATTCAAACATGATTAATGTCTCCAAAAGCAGCACAACATCGTAAACATGTTGGTGAAAAAGAGATATTTCACTTTTGCAGATTTTTTGATGTTGCTAGAACACAAGAGCCAAGTCTCCAAATAAAGTGATGTAGTTTAGGAGACGTTTTGAGTCACCATATATCTCGAGATATGTTAGGATACGCTTGTAATGTTGCATAAGCAATATGATAACCAGACTTTACAGAAAACGTTCTTGAGACTGTGAATGGCCAAAAATACGAGCCTATCGCTGGTAATGGTGGGAGATATATGCGCTTCATTTTAGAGTGATTAGATTGATCAACGTAATTATTGAGCTGCGATTCACATCAAGTTTACATGGTTGGATCTATAAGAACAGAGAATGATTGATTCAGATCTATAAGAACATGCAACAAAAGTGGAGGCGTTGACTTTGTGTGTGGAATCCATCTATCACTCAATTTTATTTTATTTTTCGTTCCCAACACAAAAGTGTGTATGTTGTTGTAATAATTATGCCCCAAACATTAATGATTCCTAACCATATGAGCTTGTCTGGCGTACCTTAGCATCAAACATAGATACTCTAGGAATATATTTCGCCTTCAACACTTGATACACCAGACTCTCAGAATGTTGTGTTAAGTGCCAAACTTGATTAGCCAAGAGTGATTGATTAAAACATCTCAGATATCGGAATCACATGTCCCCCTTATCTTTAGATGCATTCATCTTACAACAAGCAAGCCACACTATTCTTTTCCTCTCACATGGTCCCCGCCAATATTGACACACCATTCACATTGCAGTTCATCTGAATCCGCCCTCCAGTAAATCATACAGTTATCGATACAAACATCTATCATTTCATATGGAAATCTAAGGCCTGTAACCAATTTCTGTACCTCGGTGTAAGAACCAGGAGCAATATTATCTTGTGGGAGACTCCTCCTAAATAAACTAGCTATCGCATCTACGCATGTCTTCGCTAAATTGTAATATGTCTTGATATTCATCAAGTCAGTTGCAGTTGATAACGGAGATACGTTGTCGTCACAACCACAATATAATGGCTTCTTCGCTGCCTCCAACATATCATAAAATCTTTGGGCTTCAAAGTTAGCTTCTTTACCTCTATTTCTTCCCTCCTCGAATGTTGGAATATTCTCTCTAAATGAATCGTTCACCATTTGAAATAACCCACAATTGTTCTCCACCTCTACAGTTCCTCTACCACCCAAACAACCTTCGCTATGTCCACGACTACTACCCACATTACCTATTGGTTCAACTATTTCATTAACATTTGATTCCACCCCTAAACAAACATCATTATGTTCACTTGTACTAACAAAGTTAACCATAGATGCGTCCTCCCCATGAGAATACCATACTTTATACCCATGAATAAAACCTCTACTATATAGATGAACCCATACTTTTTTCACGGTAATAAATCTCATATTACGACATTTTGTACAAGGGCAGTACATCTTACCGGTTTCTAGCGTCAGCCTTTGATTTCCGGCGAATTCCATAAATTGTTTTAGTCCTTCCGCGTACTCGTACGTAAGTAATCCTGTTTCTGGATCATTTCTTTCTTGATCCATCCATGCACGAAACCGTATATTTGCCATTATGTTTTTTTGTGTGTTTGAAGTGAAGATGGTGAAAATGAAAGAAGGTTGCCGATTATATATAGTGCACATTTCCGACGGCTATTGACGGGTACACCTAATTATACACCTCACCTACTTGC
>JAKUCM010002032.1:0-45721 GCA_023374145.1 Lepidium sativum
CCTCAGCGCGGTATTGATGCAACAGGTGCACCCGATAGCCTATTTTAGCTATGGTCTATCAGTCGAGGAACAAGCCAAGCCGATTTATGAAAGAGAGTTAATGGCCATCTTGTTTGCCGTACAAAAATGGCGCCAGTACCTTTTAGGTCGGCACTTTGTGGTTCGGACATACCAATAGAGCTTAAAGTTCTAGTTAGAACAACGTGAAGTCACCTTAGATTATCAACGCTGGTTGACAAGGCTGCTTTCTTATGACTTCGACATCGAGTACAAGCACGGCAAGGATAATTAGGCAGCCAACGGGTTATCCAGAATCGTCGACCATAACTCCGGCTCAGGTACAGCTCTACTACTATCTTTGACTTTTTCTGACCAACTTACAGCTCCAAGACCTCTATGCCGAAATAGAAGCTGACGACCCCATTCAAGACTTGCTGCAACAATTCCGCGAAGGTACATTGTTGAAACCGAGATTTTTTGTTCGTGATGATAGATTATGGTATAAGAACAGGCTGCTCATCCATGACAACTCTACTCACATTCCACTAATCCTCCGGGAATGTCACACAAGTCTCATGGAAGGACACTCCGGGCTTCTTAAGACGGTAAAACGGATACGAGCTCTTTTCACTGGCGGGGTATGAAAAAGACCATCCAGAAATTTGTGGCTGAATGTGAGGTATGTCAAACTCATAAGTACTCTACTTTGTCTTCGGCGGGTTTACTGCAGCCCCTCCTAATTCCGACAAAAATATGACGATATCTCTATGGATTTCGTTGAGGGCCTTCCAATGTCCATCGGGTCTAATGTACTAATGGTTTTGGTCGACTGGCTCAACCAATACAGCCACTTCCTCACCCTCCGCCACTCGTTCTCAGCCGTGGATGTGGCTAAGTTGTTCATTGCAGAGATCATACGCTTACATAGTTTTCCGAAGAGCATCATTTCTGATGGGGATAAGATTTTCGTGAGTAAGTTCTGGGGCGAATGTTTCCGGTTGGCTAGAACAGATTTGAAGTTCAGTACAGCGTTTAACCCTCAGATAGACAGCCAGACCAAGTTCGTCAATCGTTGCCTCGAGACCTACCTTCATTGTTTTTCTTCCAGGCATCCTCGAACATGGGCTTAGTACCTTCATTGGGTAGAATATTGGTACAACACGAGCTACCACACGTCCCTCAAATGTACACCATTTAAGGTAGTTTACGGCCGCGACCCTCCCACTCTTTTACGCTATGAAGCCGGCTCCACCAACAGCTGCGAATTAGACCGCGCCTTACCGACCGGGATGACATGCTCTCCGACATCAAGTTGCATCGTACACGGGCTCAAGCACTCATGAAGAACAACACGGACAAGCACCAACGCGACCTTGTGTTCCAAGTCGGGTATTCTGTGTATTTGAAACTGCGCCCGTACCGCCAGAACTCGGTTTCCCAAAGATTTTGCCATAAGCTAGCCGCAAGATACTACGGCCCATATGAAGTGTTAGCTCGCGTTGGTCAGGTCGTGTACCGCTTATGCCTACCAGAGACGTCCAAGATCCACCCGGTCTTCCATGTCTCGCAGCTCAAACCCGTCCTAGGCGCAGCACACAGTGTCTCGACCCTACCCACCTCTCTCTCCTAATCCGACGAAGTGATCCTCCTTCCCGAACTGGTACTATCCACGAAGTATGATGAAGATGGTAACCTCATTGCCTTGGTGAAATGGTCCGGATTACCCTCCCACGAGAACCAATGGCAGCATGTGTCCGCCCATCGCGAACATTTTTCGGAGTCTGCACTTGAGGACAAGCTGCGTCTTGCACAAAGGGGTATTGATATGCCCCTCCGAGCTTATATCCGTCGCGGTAGAAAGATGGTTCCACCATAACCGTAAAAAGACGCCCTCCGAGCTATGTTCGTCGCGGTAGGAGAGAAGACTTTTTCCTTTTTTATTTATTCCTATTATGTTGTTTTGGTAATTCTATTATGTGTTAGAACAATTTCCATTTATGTCGTTTTTCCTTATTTTCGGGCCTTTATAAGGTGAGGATGTTCACTAGCCCTAGTTTTTGTTATCTCGTTGGTGAGTTGCTTTGGTACCGAGACCCTGGCTCGAGAAACAACCAGCGGAGACTTGTTACTTTTCCTTATTAATAAAAATCTTTCACGGTTGGGGAGTTTCTCGACGTGAATTTCCTTTACATCTCGACAAGTTCTTATCATCGACTCTCATAGGATGTTAATCTCATTTTGGTAATATATACTCGCCACTTCAGGGATGGGTATATGATCAATTTCATTATCTAAAGACCCTGCTTTAGATTTCACATAAAGTGTTTTATGTACACCCATGCGAGTGATAGCTGTATTCATATTTCTATGTTATATCCTTGAAAACTGCCAGCTTCCTATGAGACAGAAATAAATCTCTTAACACTTTGCAATTTCTTATTTAAAGGGAAATTTTCTCCTGGTTGCTACACGGTTGCGGTCTCAGAGGCACTCCCTGAAGAAATGCAGGTAAATATATATATGCCTCCTCTCTTAGAAACCTTAGAAGAGACGCCAAAGTTCTAGTTTTTATATAAGGACATGGCTTGTAATATTGACAGTTCGTTTGTTTTTTTTGGCTGGCAGTACATATGCCAAGAAGAGCGGGTGCAGTACATCGCACCAAAACGCATCTAAAGCCTACTATCTCCATATATTGGACCTCTCCTAGTTATCTGCTTCGAGAAGACTAAATTCAATCTGTTGAGGTTTTTAGTTTAGTTACTACTCTTTCTTTTTTTTTAACTGATCTAAAGGCTATATATATTTCTTTTGCCTACATTATAAACTCATCGTGCCAAACTCGGTTCGTTCCTAACCTCCGGAAGATATTCTAATTATGGAATTCAAAATAATAAAAAATTCATTACTGTCTTTCATTTAGGAAATACTGATGGTATGGAATGAAAGTGAGAAGAAATGGCTCTTAATAAAGCTAAGAGGGAAAAACAAAGAGAGACGTTTCTAAGTTTTTAGGAAATGACCATTGAAATTTCCAAAGAACCAAACAAAACTATGGAAATTGTATAAAATGCTTGTTTTTCGTTTTATACAAAAGAAATATAAGACCCACAAATTCATTGATAAGACGGAAAAATTATTCATAAGATAAATAAGAATCACATATTTCGATCCAAGGCATATTCTTCTTATGGAGGTCATCGTGATGATCAATGCGTGCATAATTAGAAAGTTAAATGTCGATTCTTAACATCTATTTATAGTTAAAACTTACAAGTTACAAGAATAATGATGTAGAATAATGATGTTCACTACACGACATAAACTAAGATGACCATTTGAGGCATTTCGTGCATTGGTTTCCAAACTATTCCATAATATAAACCTTCAAATTCTATGCGTATACACAATTTTTTAGAACAGAATCGGATAGAAATATAAGGTGATTTGCTAGAGTAAAAGGTGAAAGTAAGTGTTAATTATTTAAATAGAGCAAATGTTTGAAAATTATCATAATAATTTTTTTTAATTATATATATATATATCATTTTATTCTTTTTTTAATGAATTAAAAAATGTATTTACGAAAATGTCATTAATGAAATTTGCCACATAAGCGATCAACTCTACCACACTAACGGAGTGCAACGTAGTAGAGTTAAATTATGCTTAGTAGAGTTGACATGAATTAAAAATCGTGTATAGTAGAGTTAGAATTCCAGCGTAGTAGAGTTGATTTTCACGCTTTAATCAACTATACCATACTAACAGAGTGCAACATAGTAGAGTTAAAGTGTGTTTAGTAGAGTTGACATGAATTACAAACCGTGTATAATAAAGTTAGAATTCCAGCATAGTAGAGTTAAAGTGTGCTTAGTAGAGTTGACATGAATTAAAAATCCTGTAAAGTAGAGTTAGAATTCCAGCGTAGTAGAGTTGATTTTTGCGCTTTAATCAACTGTACCGCACTAACGTAGTAGAGTTAAATTGTGCTTAGTAGAGTTACTAACCTTTGTCGTAGAGTTGATTTTGAAAACCTAGCCTACGTCTGTAGTAGAGTTTAAATTATGAATTTACCCCTCAGTTATTAGCTCATCTGTCGCACACCTAACTGATTCCTCCATAAGTGACGCCATTATAGCTTTCTCGAAGCTCTTTTGCTTATTCCAAGGTCCTTCATTGTACTATTTATTGGCTTTTTCTGTTTGGATCTATGGATCAGATGATTTTGGTTTGTGGGATTTAGAGTTTTAAAGAAAGTCGATGGATTTTTTTGGTGGACCAGTCCTACGAGTGTCGGATCATAGGGATTGGTGAAGATTTATGGCTCAATGAATTTCTGGAGATAGTTTATGCCGATTTTAGTTTGGAAGAACAATGTCATGAGGTAAAACTAAGTTACATGCCAAATGTAGTCATTCATTCACTACCACAAGATACTCTCCCTGTAATTGTAAGTAATGAAAGACAATTGCAAGTGTTTGTGCAACAATCTCGTAAAGAAGCAATGCGTCTATGTGTCGAAATTTCCACTAGACCTAGTATTTCATTGAGATTCCCTGAAAAAGGTAATTGTAGTAACAATAAAGATAACGGTGACGAGAAATTCCATTTTAAGTGGGAGAACAATGATGCCTCATAAATATAGAGTTGACCATTGGTGTAGTAGAGTTGATCCTTCATCTAGTAGAGATGTCCCTTTTAGTAGAGTTGGTCAAAAGTGTGGTATATTTGATCCGATGTTTAGTAAAGGTGGACCAAAGAATGAGCGTATCCTGGAAAATGTGAAACATGAAAAAGAACATGTTGAGGACGAAAATGCGGAATTCATATTCGACTTTTGCGATGATATGGATGGCGCAAGCTCGGATGATGAAGATTATATCAGTATTCATAGAAAATTGAAGGAAGAAGAGAAGAAAAACCTCTCGAACAAAGCAATGAGGTTGGATTTGAATGATGTGTACTGGGACATAGAAATGCAAGCACTAACGTTGGTTGTTGGGCAACGATACTCATTACAGAGGTTTGAATTCGATGTTGTTTCTTCATCGAAGACAATATAAGATATGAGATGTAGGGTACCAAACTGTCAGTGGAGAGTGCGAGCTTCACCTGTCAACGACGGTGGTTGTTTCTATGTCCGGAAGCATAAGGGAGAACATAGTTGTTCTATTACAGAGAGATCAGATCGTGCAAGACAAGCGTCTATGGAAGTCTTAGGATGGTTATACATGGAATCATTGGTGGAATTGGGCCATTTGTTCTTCCTTGACACGTTGCTGATTCAATGAACAAACGATTTAGTCTAAAAGTACAAACTTAATATAATGTATGATCTTTCGAAAGGTAGAGTTAATTTTTCTCTCGTAGAGCTAGATAATGTATTATCTTTCGAATGTAGAGTTAATTTGTTGTCAATAATACCCATATATCCTATATATTCATATACTGGTAGAGTTCAATTTTATGGTTTGGTAGAGATGTATTGATCAAAATAATTATTTGGTAGAGTTATAAATATCTCGACCAAACCATATATAAGCTCTACCAAAGTTAACAACATACAACTTTATGTTTATATGATGTTTGTACAAATAAGTAAGTAATGTTAACAATTCAATGTTTGTATATAGGGTAAATCGATAAGAGTAAGTCTCATTCAAATAGAGCCTTACGTACCGATTTAAGATCCACATCTTTAGGGGAAACTTTGTTCTCTGTATCGCCTTCTACGTCTTATCTTGATTCACAGGTCCAAGAGTTCGATATGGTGGAGTTGTCTGACCTCCACCCTTATCCCCATTCTCATCTTTTTTGTTCACCAGGCTATAAACATGTGGTTGCGCTATGGTCTCCTCCAGTCTAAGAATCCTCTCAAGCATGACTGTATTGTCTGAGGTGTTACGCTTTAACCTAAAAACACGTTCAGCAAGCATGAACATGTCTGCACCTGGTTTTCAGTCTGCTCTCCTCCAGACGATATAGACGATCAACAAACACATTGTGATCGTGTCTCATTCCTTCGAAGGCTTTGGTCAAACCTCTAAGAGTGTCAAGCAAAACACTCGACTCCTCTCCTTCTGCTTTTTCTTTTTAATGACTCTCATCACATCCTTCAAGGAAGTGGAGTCATCCATCTCTTTCTTCTGTTTTTTTCTTCTTTCTTGTGTTCTTCTCCTCTACCTTCTGTTTTTTCTCATTATGTTTGACCTCTTCCTTCTGCTTTTTCTTCTCTTTGAATTTATTCACCTCCTCATTTGAATGAGCACTACGCTTGCTCATCCTCTCTTCGACATAAGCATATGCCTTCCTCTTATTACTTATGTCCCAAACAGATTCATCTAGACTGGAGACAAGTATGTCTCCAAGAATGGTGTTCACTTTACTAAACACAAATGAACTCTACAAAACCAGCAATCAACTCTACTCACATAAATGAACTCCACGAAACTGTCAAAATACCTCTACTAAACTGGCCTCTACTACATGTAAATGAACTCTACTAAACTGAACTCTAGTAGAGTAAAATCAACTCCACTGTACTTGAAAATGAACTCTACTATACATAAATGAACTTTATCAATCATCTAAACCAACTCTACTACGAAATTAATTTACCTTTCCATCCTCTGTGTTTCGTTGCTCTAACTTCACAATTTCCTCGGTTTCAATGACTTGTTTTTTGATTGGTCTCCATCATAGAATGGGGACGTCACCTTCTCTTTGATCCCCAAATATTTCAGCTAGTATGGGGATAAACTCAAATGCCCATATGAGAAGTGAGTGCACAAACCCATGTAGAGTATAAGTGCCCTTTTATAGGCTGCACTTTTGATCGATTTGATCAGTTCTTGAAACACCACTTTTCCCCATGGATACCTCTCGAACTTCTCAAAATCTGCAACCAACTTCGCAGAACTATAAGGAATCATATTATTTACATGGCAACCATAAACCCCTACATGCAAGACTACTAGCAAGCCTACCATCTTCCTTTTCTCGAAAGACCACCCTCTACATCTCCCCAACACGTCTTTCAATGTAGGGCCTTCACCAACCCCTAAACCATTTCTTCCCAAAGTTCTCCGTGGGCAACATCTGCCACATTAGAAGACTCCTCGAAGTTATCGCAATTAAGCTGCGTGATTTCTGCAAACTCATGTAGAGAAAACCTCGTAGGCCGAGACCCAAACAACACCCACATCTCATACTTCTTTTTAATTAGTAGTTGATGCATCAACAAATACTGTATATGTCTCCCTGTACACGTGTAGTTGGAGTCTGCAAGCTTTAGAAAAATACCTAGGCAAGAGTTCTCCTTTATTTCTACGTATGCATCCTCACCAATACCATTGATCATATTACTGATGTTTTTAAGATTGCAGTAATGGTTAATGCTTCGGTTCTTCATCACCGGTAGACCGTGTATGAAAAGCTTCTCCGGGTACTTCTTCTCAGCCATATCTAAAGATGAAAACAAACGATAAACATTAAAAACTCAACTCCATTACACGCAAATAAACTCTACTACACTACAACATATCTCCACCAAAATCTTCGTAATCTGTAATCCAACTCTACAACACGAAACCCAACTCTACCAAACGCCAGACTAACTCTAATAGACTTCACCCTATCTCTACTAAACTTCACCCTAACTCAATTACACGGAATCCAACTCTACCACACTACAAGCCAACTCTACCACACTACAACCTAACTCTACAAAACGTCAGACTAACTCAACTACACAGAATCTAACTCTACCACACTACAAGCCAACTCTACCACACTACAACCTAACTCTACCAAACGTCAGACAAACTCTACCAAACGTCAGACTAAATCTACTACACTACAACCTACCTCTACCAAACGTCAGACTAACTCTACTACACTAAGCCTATCTCTACCACACTTCACCCTAACTCTCTCAACCAAAACCCTTAAAACTAGTTACGAACTATATCACATTGGCTCACACCCGAGATGAACTCTACCTGACAAACACAGAAGAAGAAGATGAAGAACAAAAACCCAAATGTCGCGAAATCGACAAACCCAATGTCTACGTAAACGACAAACCCAAATGTCACTGCGAAAAAGAACACGATAATGAAGACGACGAGTAAGAAGAAGAAGAAGAAAACGAAAAAGAAAAAGAAGAAGACAACGAGTAAGAAGAAAACAACAAAGAAGACAATGAGTAAGACAACGAAGATGATGAGTAAGACGACGAAAAAAAGAAAGAGAGGTAAACGACGGTTAGGTTTCCTTTTTTTGTGAAATTAACCAGAGAAGAAGAAAGAAGAAGAAAAGTTACGTTTTTGTTTCAATGGTGTAATCGTAATTACACTCTTTACTTTTTTTTAGAACAAAAACTGTTTTTGTAATTAGAGCATAGTTTTGCTCTATTTAAGTATAATTTTGGTCTATTTGAACAATTCTTTCAAAAATATAACATAAAGTGGATATTTAATTATTTGAAAAAATACTTTATGATACTCCTTTCATTTTAGTTTATTTGTCAATTTAAGTTTTTTCATGTATATTAAATTTCAAATCATTTAATATTTTATTTTTTAGTTAAGGGTAAGTAAAATAATTTTATATTAATATTTATATATATTTTTTATCAACAATAAATTATATTAGGTCACAACTGACTGAACCAATAGACAAATTCCTATATAATATAAGCATGGGGACTCGATCCCATGTTATACAAATGCGCTGCCTTAAGTGGACTTACCGTCTGCCAATAAGCTAGATGTCATTTGCTATTAATATTTATATTAAAAAATAAAAATAACAACTAAAATAAAATAAAAAAATTTTAGTTTAAAATGAAAAATTATATAAAATAGGGAGACTATATTTAAATACCTTTTTATTATAAGTTCATAGTTTAAGCCTTATTTTTTTGTTTTTCCAAAAAGTCTTAAGATTTTTCTCGAAAACCAATTATTGAGATAGTTTTACATATGAGGAAAAAAAAAGAAAAAAAAAAAAGAATACATTTTATATGTTTTGGGCCGTTGGTTTTGAGCAAGAGGCAAATCCAGATTAAGACGTTTAATTTTTGCTGTTAAAAAATAAAGAATTATAATACAAATTGCACATAAAAAATTCGAGTTTCACGTGGCAGTAGCAATCGCTACCAACGTCGTTTCAATCTTACTCCAAAAACCAGAGAGAGTCATTACACAAGTCCAAGCCTAAAAACAAGGGCTCTTGCTCCGACACGACAACAACTCTCCAGATTCCGAGCTTAGGTAAATTCTCAATCCCCCAATCCTCTTTTCTTCTCCAATCTCGCTCAATTCTGTGCCTGAAAATCTTGACTTCTTTGTAATCTACGTTCGGTTAAGTAAATCTGTGGAACTTTGTGCTTGTGTTTACTACTTTTTTCTTTGGAATAAATATGGATCTCTGTCCATAAATGATGGGAAACTGGATTGAAGTAAACGAATTAACGAAATTTTGATTCTTTTGCTGGTTCTTTTGATGGGTCTGAATTTATATTATGCTGAAGGTTTTTTTCATTGCAGAGAAATCTGTGAGAAAAAGATTTAGGTGTGTTTAGTGTTTTTGAATAATTCTAGAGAAAAATGTCGAACATAGACATAGAAGGGATATTGAAGGAGCTACCTAATGATGGGAGAATCCCAAAGACGAAGATAGTTTGCACTTTAGGACCAGCTTCTCGGACTGTGTCTATGATCGAAAAGCTTTTGAAAGCTGGTATGAATGTTGCTCGCTTCAACTTCTCTCATGGAAGCCATGAATACCATCAAGAAACACTCGACAACCTCCGTACCGCTATGCAAAATACCGGCATTCTCGCTGCTGTCATGCTTGATACAAAGGTAACACCTTTAGAAATTAGATGTTATGGAACTTTTTCTATTAAAATTCGTCAAACAGTCTTATAGAAAACGTTTTATGGACTATTGGCATATGATTTCTCTTGTTGATTTCGCAGGGGCCTGAGATTCGTACTGGTTTCTTGAAAGATGGGAACCCTATACAGTTGAAGGAAGGTCAAGAGATTACTATAACTACTGATTATGAGATTAAAGGAGATGAGACAACGATAGCCATGAGCTACAAAAAGTTGCCGTTGGATGTGAAGCCTGGAAACACCATACTTTGTGCAGATGGAAGCATAAGTTTAGCTGTCTTGTCATGTGATCCGGACGCTGGGACAGTTAGGTGCCGGTGTGAAAACTCGGCAATGCTTGGGGAGAGAAAGAATGTGAATCTTCCTGGTGTTGTTGTTGATCTTCCAACTTTGACAGATAAGGATATTGAAGATATTCTCGGTTGGGGTGTTCCGAACAGCATTGATATGATTGCGCTTTCGTTTGTCCGTAAAGGTTCGGATCTTGTTACTGTCCGAAAGCTTCTTGGATCGCATGCTAAAAGCATAATGTTGATGTCCAAGGTACTTAATTTTTTTACTCATGGTGTTTGCATTTTATGTACATAGAGGCCGGAATCTGACATTATTTTATTGGGATTTGGACTTTGAAGGTTGAGAACCAGGAAGGAGTGCTTAACTTTGATGAGATATTGCGTGAAACAGATGCGTTCATGGTTGCTCGTGGTGATCTCGGGATGGAGATTCCGATAGAAAAGATCTTCTTGGCTCAAAAGTTGATGATCTACAAGTGTAACCTTGCCGGTAAACCGGTGGTGACAGCCACTCAGATGCTGGAGTCAATGATCAAATCACCTCGGCCAACCCGAGCTGAAGCCACAGATGTTGCAAATGCTGTTCTTGATGGCACTGACTGTGTCATGCTTAGTGGTGAGAGTGCTGCAGGAGCTTATCCAGAGATAGCTGTGAAAGTCATGGCGAAGATCTGCATTGAAGCCGAAAGCTCGCTTGATTACAACACTATCTTCAAAGAGATGATTCGAGCAACTCCACTTCCAATGAGCCCACTTGAGAGTCTTGCATCATCTGCTGTACGGACTGCTAACAAAGCGATGGCTAAACTCATCATTGTGTTGACACGTGGAGGTTCAACTGCTAACTTGGTGGCGAAATATAGACCTGCTGTTCCGATACTATCAGTCGTTGTCCCGGTTATGACTACTGATTCCTTTGACTGGAGTTGTAGTGACGAGTCACCTGCAAGGCACAGTCTGATATACAGAGGTCTTATCCCTATGTTAGCTGAAGGATCTGCAAAGGCAACAGATAGTGAATCCACTGAAGTTATCATTGAGGCTGCTCTGAAGTCGGCTACACAAAGAGGACTATGTAACCGTGGTGATGCAATTGTGGCACTGCACCGTATTGGAGCTGCCTCGGTTATTAAGATCTGTGTGGTGAAGTAAAATTTCAAGCTTCTTTCAGAATCTCGAAGCTTGGCTTGGCTGATGATTGTTGGTAATCGTAACTAAGTTCGCTTTGTAGCATGAAATAAAGAAAACAGGTCACAAGAGCTCCTGAATTTGTGCAACTTTTGTAACACCTTGTAAACTTTTTTCCTATTTTGTTATGGGTCAAAATCTGTGTTTCTTATGGCTAATTGCTGACCTTTGCATTATAAGACTGCGTCTTTCATAAGCTTTACTTATAAAAGATTAAGCTTCAAAGATGTTAAGTAGACAATACATACATCGAGCAAGACTATAATGACCGAACATGATCCAAAAAAAGTATAATCCTTGCTGATGTTTAGAATCATAAACACTCTTCTAACTTCTAGATCACCAGATGATCTACGTGGGAGACATTGGTACTGAACCCTGCAGTATAAGAATAGCCGTAAGAAAGGCAAGAACAAAGGTACATAAGATTGATTATGGAGCCTAATGTTATTAAGATCACCTGTTTCTTGAGGGATGTTTCTTGAATTTATATCGAACTAAACCTGCAATTTTTTTATTGTAGATAAATTTCAGGGTTATAAGTTAGAACACCTTTTGACAGATTAAATAAGGATAGTGAAGGTTGTGGGAGATGCTTACTCGTTATAAACTTAGCGGAACTCATCGTGGTAGCCATAGTCATCATCAGTATCTTCTTCGTTGAAAATGGCACTGTAGAAGACGTATGGATGTTCAATCATCTCTGCCAATGTCAGCTGTCCATCTTTGTTTGAATCAGCCTGGAAGATCAGGATAAAAAAGAAAGTAGAAGAGATCAATGAAACATCAAGCAATATAATGAAGCATTGAACAATTCAACAGCAAAACACGCCACTTGTTTTGAAAGTTATGTACCTGTGATATAATATAATCAGCTTGCTGTTTTGCGTAATAATGCTCAGTGGGATGGATTTTACTGATAACCGGAAGCAATTCAATGTCTGATAAGAACCTGTAGATGAGTGTGAATTACGCTAAGAAATGCATGATACTAGTGCAAATGGTAATCATGGCATGTACTCTTAAATTACAGACCCGTCATCATCTTTGTCAAGTTGAGCAAACAACTGCTTTGCTGGGCCTTCAGGCAAGTCATGAAAAGGGTGCGTAGAATTGTTATTATCTTCTTCGTAGTTCCTTACAGTGTCAAAGAGGCCATGGAAAAATTCTTCGAAACTGATTTTCCCATCTTTATCTGAATCTCTTTCTCTGGAAGAGGGAAGGAGTTGATAAACAGTATCTGAAAAGAAGGGTTCCTCAGTAACAATCAAATGACCACAGTACATTACCTAACTTCCTCCTTGCATAACCATAGCAGTAACTTAGGGTTCTTGGTGTCAGCAGGATGCAGAAAGCTAATTGAAAAGAATTAACCAGCAAGAACATTGTGAGAAAAAAAGTAAGAAAATGATAGTAGTAACTATCTCTGAAACTGCTAGGTTGCTTTTACTCTACACTAGAAGAAAACACTTACTCGTTAAACTCTGTTAGATTCAGCAGACCATCACCATTTGCATCTGATGCATTAAAATGCTCCTCCTTCCACCAGCCCATGTCATAACCAAAGGAATTATTATCTGTTAAAATCACAACCAAGTCAGCTAGCAGTCCTAGGAGACAAAAATAAGTTCCTTTACTTTCCCGGCTTGATAATTGTCGCGAATTGCAATCATATAGTGATCCAAAATGATGAAATATGATATGGGTCATAGGCAAAAGAGCGAAATCCGAATTGCAGCAATCATTTTGGAACAAACCTACTTAATTTGTTAACAAGATCTATTGAGTCATATGTTTCTGCTTGATCGTAGTAAGTAGCACACATTTTAGTAAGTGAAACTCAAAGAAGAAACAGGATTAAGCAGCTCACTTGAATTACGGACCCATGACGGTGGTTCATATTCAGACAATGAAATGAACCCATCTTTGTTTCTATCATGAACATCCATGTCTCTTTGAGTCCTGTGCATTACTTCCTTCTCCGAAGACTGCATAGTCCATTCAGTCAATTCACTCACCGTCACAAACCCATCAGCAGGAGAAACATCTATCTTCGGAAACAACAACATCAACCTGAAAAGTACCAATAAAATAATTTCCTTTTCTACAAAATGCATCTGCAAATAGCAAAAACTAAACTAATTCCCTTCTAGTTAAACAAAGTTACAGAAGAATTTACAATCCCAAGGAATTTGAAGTATGTGCATTTGTAATAAGCGTCTCAAATCAAAAGATTCTGAATTGAAGAAACTAACCTATCAGTGACATTGAATTTCTCTTCATCATTCAAGTAATCTTCAGCATCCATGAAATCCTCCCACTCAGGCTGAGCCTCGTGACCAGGTGCATGGTGATGTCCACCACCGTCAGAACCAGTAGTTGCATTCTGGTGATGGGAGACGAGCTCTGGGTGAGAATGCTCAATATATTGCCGTTCCCACTCTTTATCCTCGCGACGGCGCTGCATATCGGCGACGAGAGGATCGAAGGGAACTGGATCATGGCGAGTGGGTTTAAAATTGAAAGAAGATCGGAGTTTAAGGCGGTGATGCTGGTTGTGACCACCGGAGTGATCGTGGTCAGGTTTCTTCTTTGGGGAATGAGAGACAAGGAAGAGAACAAGGATCCCCACCGAGATGTATAGGATAACCGAAGCTTTACCCATAAGTCAGTAGGAATCTCAGCTTCAAACCCTAATTTTAGGCAAGTTTGAGCTTTTACACTTCCAAGTAAAGATAGATCTGTCCAAAGATGGAGTCTTTTTGTTTTATATATAAAAGGATTTAATGTTTAGAAGATTTGACTCTAGACGTGTCACGACCTTTATTAGTCAAATGTTTTGTAGTATCATCAATGAGAGCCCACAAACACAATATTCACGATCAAATTCCCGGATCCATCATCCAAATTCCCAATTACAAACTTTTTCACATTCACGATTTTATCAAATGTAATTATACGACTTTGTAAAATTAAACTTTTATAACCAACAAGTGTGTGTCCACTAGGTGTAGAGCAATGTTTACGTGGATTTCTGCCACACAGATTCTATTCGTGTTGGTCACCAGAACTTTCACATGGACGCCCTGGTCTTTGAAGTGTATGTATACTAAAGAGATAATTCATTGATTTTTTAACCAAGACTGAACACACTTTACATCTTGCTGATACTTTGGGTTCGATTGGTAGCTGCGGTTTTTACGGGCGGAACAAAGTGCGGTGTGGTACAAGTGTAGTTTTTAACTAGTACGGTACAAATACGGTTTTAAGTTAAAAAGTAGGACAAAAATTATATGATTGGTGAAAATATAAAAGCCGTGCGGTTTTTAGCTAATATTAAAAAATATTATTAATATAATTATTTTTATTAAATTTAAAATTAAATAATTGAAATTGCATTACAAATTGATAAAATAAACAAACAAAAAGAAATATAAGCAAAACTAATATCTACTAGTTTGATTTTCCCATAACATAGTTGCAATATTATCTCTTATTTATGACATACGTTCTCTTTCATTTATTTCTACTAATCCAATATCTTCAAAATTTAGTTCGTAATCCATGTTGTTAGGTCTTGTCTCTGCCATTATCTCAGCGAAATCTACATCTGGAAGGTTTGAAATTCTAATAAAAGTATGTAATCCCATTGTAGCCATTATCACTATTTTTGTATGCGTATATTGTATTTTGGAAAACCACAAAGAATCCTCAATTTCTTTTTCTAAACTCCAAAAGTTCTTCCGATAACTAAACGTAAAGACGCATGACATCGATTAAACAATTCTTGTTTATTTCTTGGAGGAGGACCGGAGTTGAATTGTGACATATGATATCTTACAACTTTGTTTCTTGATGATATGTAAGGAGCCAAAAATCCTTGTTTGTTTGGATATCCAATATCCAACACATAAACATATACTAATTACTATACGTTTTATTATTAATGTAATTGAATATATATTACTAATATAACAAAGATTTTATTATGCATATAAATAGAATAATTAATGAACACACCTTTGTCAAAGAGATTGTTTGGTTTGACAAAAAGAAATAAAAAATAATATGAACATACCTTAATATGTTGTCGATGATGATGATAGATGTTAGAAAAATTGTTTGATTTTTTATGGATTTAAGATATATGTTTTGCTATGCTATTTATAGGCATACAAATTATTTAAAAATTAATTTTAAAAGAAAAATAAATAAATAGATATTATCTGTTTGCGGTTTTCAATAAAATCCGCTGGATAAAAGCTGTGACATTTTTGAACTGCGGTCCAAGTTTTTATCCACGAGACAAACCCGCAATTTTTTTTTAAATGCACAAAAAACCAACAAAATTGTTTATTGGTGGAAAATGACGGTATTTCTCTTTCTTCTGGAATTCCGCCCTGCAAATATATGGGCCAATCACACCCTTTTTCTGTTTCACTAAATTTGATTTTATGTTGTTGTTTTTTGTTTCGAAAAGATTGAATTCTGTATTATACTAATTGTATTTATGTTTACAATGTTCATTAAAAGACTATATTTGTTGAATTTGTAGAGAAATGACCAATATAACTCTAGACATATTAATCATTTAACTAAAACACAACACCCGAAGTGCTAATCTAAAAGACAACTAAAAGAATCTGATTTGCTAAGTTTCTTTCAATGCGGTTGGTGACATGATGAACTCGGAATATATCTTACATAATTGCTTCAGTTTACTCAGTTATTTACAAGAAGAAAGAGTGTTTTTATGGAAATTAAAATAGGCATGGTCCTAGGTTTTATTAATATCGCTAGCGACAGGTTTAATCCAACTATTGTCCATTTTGATACAAACGACAAGTCTTTGTTACTTACGGTTTGTAAATTTTAACTGTTGTATGTCGGCTAATTTGTAGAAGATTAAAATTTAACGTAGGATTCACTCTGATATTAGTCATTGGAATTGGAGCAGAGCAGAGCCTCCACGTGGTCCAGTCCATTACCATCTCCTTCGCTTACGCCTTGAAGTCCTCGATTTTATTCTACAGAAAGATAGATGGTTGTGGTGTATTTGATCTCACGATTTCTTATCAAATGGAATGTGCTTTGCTTTGTTAAAATCCCATCCAAATCGTTTTGTGACAATCCTTCTCGTATGTCTGTTGGAGATATAAGTAGATAGATAAGAAGATACGTATATACTCAAACTCTCGATTCTCTACTTTTGTTGTTCGTTTGGAAATGGACAAGTATGAAGTTGTCAAGGATCTGGGAGCTGGAAATTTTGGTGTCGCTCGGCTTCTCAGGCATAAGGACACTAAGGAGCTCGTTGCCATGAAATTCATCGAGAGAGGCCGCAAGGTTTGATTTTTATGAGCCAAAAACCCTTTTTTACTATCTGGCTTCTTCAAGTTTTTGGCTTTAGACTTTTACTTTTAGCTCTGTGGATAAAATCATGGTTTGAAGGAGACTTTGGGGGTTTTTCTTGGAGCAGTACCAACTAAAATGATGATGGTTTAATTTCCGATTGTTTGGTATATGCAGATAGATGAGAACGTGGCGAGAGAGATTATCAATCACAGATCACTTAAGCATCCTAATATCATCCGGTTCAAAGAGGCAAGTCTCTCTCTCTTTTTAGGTTTTGGCTCTGATACTTTACCTTAGAGCTGTCTTGGGATCTAATTTGGATTGGGTTTCAGGTGATTCTTACCCCTACTCATCTTGGCATTGTGATGGAATATGCTTCTGGTGGAGAGCTCTTTGATAGAATCTGCACTGCTGGTAGATTCAGCGAAGCCGAGGTGGTTCTTTTTTTCAAGTCTTACACTTTGATCTATCTATTACTCAACATTTCCTTTGATCCTTTTTTTACGTCGGTGTTTAAGTGTTTGATTTTTATCTTATCTATTTAGGCTAGGTACTTCTTCCAACAGCTGATATGTGGTGTAGACTACTGCCATTCCTTGGTATGTATATACTTCTTTCAATACTAATTAAGCTGAAAAAGGAATGTTATGCGCCTGATGAAGCATTTGTAGAGATCTATTCATGTTTTTGTGCCTAGATGGATTCTTTGTTGGGGATTTGAAAGAATTTGCATTGTTTAGATGCTGTTTGTGGGCAAATGGGAAATAAATCGGTTAGAATCTTAATTAACAGTGTTGCATAAATGCACGTACTGATGTATTTGCCTCCATTGTGGTGTAACAATCCCTTCTCTTTTGCTTTTCTGCAGCAAATATGCCATAGAGACCTGAAGCTTGAGAACACACTGCTCGACGGTAGCCCTGCTCCGCTTTTGAAAATCTGTGATTTTGGTTACTCTAAGGTCTGTTTTCTTTCTTCTTCAGTTTGTCTCAATCCTCGAATAGCAGATGATTATCATGTTCTTGATCAAAATGGTATTTTCTTTTATCTCTGTTGTGTAGTCATCTATTCTACATTCTAGGCCTAAATCAACTGTTGGAACTCCGGCGTACATAGCACCGGAAGTTCTTTCACGGAGAGAATATGATGGCAAGGTACACTACTCATACATAGAAATTAGTTATCAATGCATAATTAGTTGTTAAACTAAGAAAATAAAGAAAGTTAAAGCCTGCATAAAAAGATCCAAGTTATAGTTGGTCTAATACACCTTTTGCACTAGTGTGGGGTCTGTAAAAAAAAGCTTTCAGGTTACAGTACTTCTAATAACGTTTAAGTGGACCAGCTCTCTGCAAATGTCCAAGCACAGGGTCTTAATTAAACGATATGAATAGAATGTTTTATAGGTCAGTGTCTCTAATTATGTAGTAGTTTTTTTCATGATTTTTCATGATTTTTCAAAAGCACAAAGAGGCATTTTACACTCTTATTATGACTGCGTTTTTGTAGCACGCTGATGTGTGGTCATGTGGAGTAACCCTTTATGTGATGCTGGTTGGAGCTTACCCATTTGAAGACCCTAATGACCCAAAGAACTTCAGAAAAACAATCCAAGTAACTCCACATCCTCTGATTATTAACTCCTCATCTTATTCGTCTCTAGTGTCTCAATTATGTTACAAGTCAAATTGGTATTCTGCAGCGTATAATGGCTGTACAATACAAGATTCCGGATTATGTTCACATATCTCAGGAATGCAAACACCTTCTCTCTCGCATATTCGTCACCAACTGCGCTAAGGTACCTTAACCACATCTGGTATTCATATTTCAACCTGAGGAAGATGTTGTTTACGCCTTCTGATAGCTGCCATCAATATTTGTGACAGAGAATCACACTTAAGGAGATCAAGAATCATCCTTGGTACTTGAAGAATTTGCCAAAGGAGTTGCTAGAGTCGGCTCAAGCAGCGTACTACAAGAGAGACACCAGCTTCTCTCTTCAAAGCGTTGAGGACATTATGAAGATAGTTGGAGAAGCAAGGAATCTAGTTCCACCTTCTATTGCTGTCAAAGCAGAAGAAGATGAAGAGGAAAAGGACGTTGATGATGAAGTGGAAGAGGAAGAGGGGAAGAGGAAGAAGATGAAGAAGACGAATACGAAAAACATGTCAAAGAAGCACTTTCTTGTCAAGACCCTTCCAAAGCTTAAAAGGAAAACGTTCTCTCTTTCTCCTTTATAATTTCTTCTTCAACAACACTCTGCTTAGTGACTTTCTCAAAGCCCCAGACACTGAACTACTACTTGTAGGTTATTTCACTTTTCAATATGATGTCTGTAAACGTCTTCGTTTTGTCTATTGTTTAGTGCTTCTCAAGAAAATCAACATCAATACTCTGAAAATGAGGATACTGAGTGATTATGAAGCAGAATTTCTGAAAGCAATTGGACAAAACTACGTCCCGTTTTTTACATACATTTGCGAGGTCAAACAACTTGTCGTTTTGTGACATTTATATAACGTTGTATGTGATATTTATATCAAAGTTACATTTCAAAGTTGCGAGAGTAAACTACATACCGTTTAATATTTCTTAAAGCCAGTTCCTGCTTCATCTCTTATCTCTTCTTTTAAACCCTATCGTGTTTCCTACAAAACCTCTAAAACCCTCTAGATATTTTCGACTCTTCTCCTCCTTATCTTTTATCTCTCCGGTCACCGACGACGGGAACTTGGTAGTTTACAGGTCAAGATATGTCCTTGAAGTTCCCTCTCGGTGTACGCTTTATCACTCATTCTCTTCCCTGTACTCGTCTAGCTTCCATGAATTCTGGTGCACTAATCTATTCATTTCGTTCTGTCCCTGTTCTATCAAAAGCCTTTCCTTTTCGGTTAAAGTGTCTTGGGTTAGCTTCCCGGGTCGATTTTTCTACCCGACCCGAATTCGGCAGGTCGAGTCGAGTTAGGGGAGAGCTTCGCGCTTCCAAGAGCTTAATTGAGGATGAGGCAGAGCTTAGTGATTGGGTGAGCGATTTAAGGACTAGTTCGTTGCGAGGAAAGTTTACAAGCGACGAAGATGGCTCGGGTCCAGAGGTAAATCGTAGAAATGTAGATAGGGATAACGATAGGAGTCCAAAGAGAGGAAAGGAAGGCGTAGCTAATAGGTTCAGTAGTTCGAGAAGGGGAAAGGAAGGTGAGGTTGATAAGTTTGGGGGTTCAAACAGGAGGAGAACCAGCGGCGAGCCTGCTGATTCGTTTAGGAACAAGCGGTTAGGTGATCGAGAAAATGTAAGGAACGGTAGGATTCAAGGAAAGAATAGCGAGTCGTCTTTTCGTGGAAAGAATGAGAGAAATGTAGATTCAGGGTTTAGGAGAGAGCGAGGTTTGGAAAACAACAGGGGATTGGGGAAACACACTAGAGGTTTAAGACAGGAAGAGAAAGATAGTAGTGACGAGGACGAAGAGAGGCTAGTTTTGGGAAGCATTGATGATTTGCTTAGTGAAGATACTAGTGATGAGGATGATGAACCTCGTATTAAGAAAGCGGTTTCTGCGAAGGCTATAGACACTAACACGCCAAGGAGTGAACATGTAAAAACTTCAGATTCTTACTTATCTAAGACGAGGTACATTATTTTCAATTATTTCATGCTCTTGAATAGCCAAGAGTATCTTGGCAAACAATATAGTATATTAGCAATCATTTTGTGAAGCTAGTTTGGTTGATAGGGTGTACCATCGAGTGCTGTTTGATTGAGAATTTATTTATTGTAAATGGTGTACAGATTTGACCAATTCCCACTGTCTCCCTTATCGCTAAAAGCCATCAAAGACGCTGGATTTGAGACAATGACTGTTGTACAGGAAGCTACTCTTCCTATCATTCTCCAAGGTGAACTTTTCTGCATGAGCCTTGTTTACGAGGCAAAACGAAAAATTGCCATGATTTAGAAATCTAGTGACGATTTCTAATTGAAGAGATGTCAAATGCTTTTACAGATCAATTTGACAATAGCCAATAGGTATAAAGAAAAAAATTTAGAAACTTGTGTCTTTCTCTTTAGGATTCCTCAAATTTTCCATGACATCTATTTTGTAACTTTATTGATTTTTTAAAATTCTCTTTAACTCTTTGGTTGCTTCTGTGCTCTATAGGTAAAGATGTCCTAGCCAAGGCCAAAACAGGCACCGGGAAAACCATTGCATTTTTGGTGAGATATTCTACCCTCTGGGTTCATGAATATAAGTTGGTCAGCTATAAAAAGATCGGTCTTCGATTGCGATCTATTCTTACTTCTTGTCGTTATGTTTATTCTCAAGCTTCCATCAATTGAAGCTGTTATCAAGTCTCCTCCTGCAAGTCGGGATAGTAGACAAGCCCCAATTATTGTGCTTGTGGTATGCCCTACTCGAGAACTTGCCAGTCAAGCTGCTGCAGAAGCAAACACCTTGCTCAAGTATCACCCATCTATTGGTGTTCAAGTTGTGATTGGAGGCACAAAGCTTCCCACAGAGCAAAGGCGTATGCAAACAAATCCTTGCCAGGTAATAAGAGACTTCTTTTGCTACCCCAGGTGTGTCAATGTGAAATTAGTTCTGCGAATCTTGCACTTCCTTTAAGCTGGGCTTCTAAGATGTTGCAATTGCAGCTAGCTGTATCCATATATTGTTGAATAATCACATATTTGAAAACTCTCAGATCCTTGTGGCTACACCCGGAAGGCTTAAAGACCATATTGAAAACACTTCTGGATTTGCAACAAGATTGACGGGTGTGAAAGTCCTTGTGCTTGACGAAGCTGATCATCTCTTGGACATGGGCTTCCGAAGGGATATTGAGAGGATAATTGCCGCTGTTCCTAAGCAAAGACAAACATTTTTATTTTCTGCCACTGTACCTGAAGAGGTAAGTGTTAGTATATTGTACAAAAGCTCTCATTTTTGGGCTTGAATCTTGAACTGTGTCTTTTTGTAAAGGTCCGCCAAATATGCCATGTCGCTCTGAAACGGGATCATGAGTTCATCAATTGTGTTCAAGAAGGTACTGGGGAGACACATCAAAAGGTAGAAAGATTTGGCTTTAGGTTGATTTGAGGATGGCCAATCATATGACTGGATGTTATCAGTTTCTCATGTCTGTTTTATCTCCCAGGTCACACAAATGTACATGATTGCATCACTGGATAGACATTTCTCACTTCTATATGTGCTTCTCAAAGAACACATCGCAGATAATGTGGACTATAAGGTAAAACAGTTTCTTTAGTGACAAAAAGAATCATCAATGCGTGTATTTCTGAACTTACACGATCTCTTTTCTGATGTAGGTTATTATATTCTGTACAACTGCTATGGTGACAAGATTGGTGGCTGATCTGCTTAGTCAGCTAAGCCTGAACGTCAGAGAGATCCATTCTAGAAAACCGCAGAGTTACAGGACCAGAGTTTCTGATGAGTTTCGCAAGTCCAAGGGTATTATCCTTGTAACCTCGGATGTATCTGCTCGTGGTGTGGATTACCCTGATGTTTCATTAGTCGTACAGGTACCATATGATAGCTTTCCGACATGGAGCTGTTCCGCAACTACACATTTTTTCTCTTTTGTTTTTACCGAAGTTGTTTTCTTTTGCAGATGGGATTGCCATCAGACAGGGAACAGTATATACATAGACTTGGCAGAACCGGGCGGAAAGGTAAGGAAGGGGAAGGAGTGTTATTGTTGGCACCATGGGAGGAGTACTTCATGTCATCTGTTAAAGACTTGCCCATCACCAAGACTCCTCTACCTCCAATAGATTCGGAGGCTGTGAAAAGAGTAAGCTTTATCATTCGTTCTATTGAACATGGCAAGCCTTTCCTTATATTTTCTGGTAGGCCAGAATGACCGCAAAATTAAAACTGAATAGCAGGCATGGTATACAAAGGCCAATGTTTAGGATAGATCTTGAATCTGATAAACAAACCGCTTTTAAGGTCCAAATGTAAGATTTCTCAAGAGTATGCGACTCGAGTGAGCATTAATGAATGTAAGAAACTTGTGGAATTCAGGTACAGAAAGGGCTTAGCCAAGTGGAAATGAAGAACAAGGAGGCGGCATATCAGGCATGGTTGGGTTACTACAAATCTCAGAAGATGATTGCTAGAGACACGACCAGACTGGTGGAGTTAGCCAATGAGTTTAGCCGCAGCATGGGACTTGACATGCCACCAGCTATCCCAAAAAATGTTCTTGGCAAGATGGGTCTCAAAAACGTTCCTGGTATTAGAACCAAGTAGATTTATATTTCTTGTAATCTAGTAACAGCTTTAGTCTTAAAACTGTCTACCTACAAAGAAATATAAATTACCTCCTTATGAAGGTCTTTTTGTTTGTAATGGGTACTTTAACAATTTTTGTTACTATTTTCTATTTTTACCAAAATGAAAAAAGAATTATATCTGCATTTGCATCTTCATTACTTTACTTACTTGATTTGAAAATTTTCACAAGAAATTTAATCACAAAAGTTTACAAAATATACCTGGTCATAAAATTGTTTATGCACTTAGAAATCTCCCTTGCATCAATGAGAAAATGAGCTATTGAAAGGTAGAAACATATACATGAACAAATTAAAAAATAGTATTTACTTCAAGTATATATTTCTTACTTGTGATTATCATAACTGTATTAACTAACTACAAACAAATTTGAAATACACAAAATCTGGCAAAGAAGTTTGCTACACTTAAAGATGTCTCCAGCGTAACAGTTTGAACTCCTGAAGAGATCAAAATTAGTTAGTTAATCTTCATTTCATGAAGTCACCTCTTGGTTTTATAATGGATTGGTTATTGATGTGTAGTCTGTGCAGATGTTGGTCGCAAGACTTTTAAGCAATCGACTGTTTTTAAAATTGCAAACCGATCTTTAGTATTTGGCTTAAGCCTTTCAGTCATACATTAAAGTACAGATCAAAGTCTTTGAAGGCTGAGTATAACGAAGAGTTGGATGAAGAGGGTGCAAATGGGGCCATAATGGAGACAATCTCGACGACACCTGAGGTGACACCGGTTCTGTCTTGCCATGCCCTGAATGGTAACACCTCGTTTGACTGCATGAGGTTTACAGGAAGTTGTGAAAAGAGAAAGATCCATATCCTCGTTGATCCGGGAAGTTCACACAATTTCTTGGATTACAAGGTGGCTTGTGAGCTCGGGTGTAAAATGGAACCGATTAGACCGTTGAAAGTGATGACATTGAATGGCCCAGTCACTACGAGATACAAGTGTAGCTCCCTCGAATGGTCTGCTCAGGGGTACAACTTCACCACTGAAGTTCGAATATTGGATCTGGACTTCTGTGATTTAGTGCTTGGCGTACAATGGCTGGTTTCGCTTCAGACCATTGCTTGGAATTTTGCTGATTTAACAATGGAGTTTACCATACAAGGGAGGAAGTACATGCTGCGAGGCTCTCCAACTCCAGCGACTAAGTTGATAAAAGGGACCAGCTTAAATCGTCTTCTGCTCCCAGAACCGCATATAGCGTTAATACAGGTCATTGGTAGATCAGAGGAAGATTCATACCCAAGGGGTTGCGCGCCTAGTTTTCTGCATCTTAACGCTAGTGAGGTTCTGAACTCCCAGGATCCAGAATTGTCATCTCTACTTACCAAGTTTGATGATATTTTTCAGGAGCCCACGACCTTACCACCGTTTAGAGAAGGGTTTGATCACACCATCCCTGTTGCAGTGGGGTCTAATCCGGTTAGCCTACGTCCTTATCGCTACTACCACTTTACAGAAAGATGTCATTGATCAAACCATCAAAGACATGTTGCGACTAGGCATTATCCAGCTCAGTAATAGCTCCTATGCTTCTCCAATCGTATTAGTGAAGAAGAAAGACGGATCATGGCGCCTTTGTGTCGATTACCAGGGCCTTAACAAGCAAACTATCAAAGATAAGTATCCTATTCCATTACTTGAGGATCTCTTGGAAGAATTAGGCGGTGCAAAGTTCTTTTCTAAGCTGGATTTGAGAGTAGGGTTCCACCAGCTTCGGATGCACCCTCATGATGTTTATAAGACTGCTTTTAAGATCCACGCAGGGCACTTTGAGTATTTAGTTATGCCCTTTGGGCTCACTAACGCTCCCTGTACCTTTCAGAGTCTCATGAACCATGTGTTTCAAGCTGTCACTCGCCGCTTCGTGCTTGTGTTCTTCGATGATATTCTTGTCTACAACACTAACTGGACTTCCCACTTACAACATTTAGCTCACGTCTTCTCTATCCTACGACAACAACAGCTGTACCTTTAACCTTCTAAGTGCACGTTTTGAGCGACGAGGGTGGAATACTTGGGTCACTTCATCTCCGAGGGAAGGTGTAAGCAAAGACCCCAGCAAGATTGCAGCAGTTAAACAATGGCCTGTCCCTACAACTCAGAAGCAGCTGCACAGTTTTCTGGGTTTAGCCAACTGTTACAGGCGGTTTATTTAGGGTTACAGCATCATTGCCAAGCCCTTATCCTCTTTACTAAAAAATAATGGTTTCCAATGGGGTCACGATGCTGCCGCAACGTTTACATCACTAAAGAACGCACTCACAATGGCTCCCGTCTTAGCTCTTCCGAACTTTGATAAGCCTTTTGTCGTCGAGACAGATGCCTCTAATACGGGTATTGGTGCAGTATTGATGCAGGGTAACCACCCGATTAGCTACATCAGTCGTGCTTTAGGCCCTCGCCACCAAGCCCTTTCAGTCTATGAGAAGGAGTTACTCGCGGTGGTTCATGCCGTACAAGCGTGGGGAGCTTACCTTACTCATCAACCGTTTATAATCAGAACGGATCAGTGCAGTCTCAAGTTTCTCAATGAGCAAAAAGTAACCACTCCATTTCAACACCTCTGGCTCTCTAAACTCATGGGGTACAAATATGAGATTCATTACAGACAGGGCAAAGAGAACTGTGCCGCAGATGCCCTCTTCCGTGTCTCCGGTTCGCAGCTACTGCATATCGCACTCTCTCAAGCGCACCATGGATTCTTTGATACTTTGAAGCTGCTGTGGGAAACTGACCATCATCTTCATCAGATAATAAATGACCTGCGGAAAGACCCGACTACTCATCCGCGTTTCTCCTTTACTGATAGTGACTTACAAAGAAACGGGAAGCTGGTTGTTAGTAACGACCCTACTGTGAAGTTACAGATTATGCAATGGCTTCATGATTCTTTTCTCGGCGGTCACTCAGGCCGAGACGCCACGGTTCACAGGATCCAAAGCTTGTTTTATTGGCCTCACATGCGGACTGAGATCCAGAACTATATAAGGAATTGCTCCATTTGCCAATGTAACAAGTATGACAATTCCGCATCACCGGGGTTACTGCAGCCTCTACCTGTTCCAGATGGAGTTTGGGAATCAGTCAGTCTGGATTTTATTGAGGGGTTACCTCCTTCTTCCGGCAAGCACTGTATCCTTGTAGTCATTGATCGCCTGAGCAAATATGCCCACTTCCTAGCTTTGGCTCACCCCAAAGAGAGAGATTGATGTGGCTCAGTTATATTTGGATAACATTATAATGTTACATGGTTTCCCTAAGGATATTGTGAGTGACCGTGACCCACGTTCTTGAGCGAAGTGTGGAAAGAGATTTTCTGGGTACACGGAGTGGAGCTGAAGCACTCTACAGCCTATCACCGCAGACCGATGGACAGACCGAGGTCACTAATCGGACCCTCAAGACGTACCTCCGATGCATGACAGCTTGATGCACCGCACACTTGGAGCAAGTGGCTTCCGTTAGCTGAGTGGTGGTACAACACAACACATCACTCGGCTACTCGACTAACCCCATTCGAGGCTGTGTACGGTCAAACTCCACCCACACACCTACCATATATTCCCGGCGAGAGCACTTCTTCAGTTGTTGACCGCTCTTTACAAACTCGGGAGGCAATTATCACTATGTTGAAATTTCACTTGCACCGAGCGCAACATCGGATGAAACAGAAAGCCGATAAGAAGAGATCATCTCGTGCGTTCGCGATCGGAGACTCAGTTTATCTTAAACTCCAGCCTTATCGACAACATTCCCTCAAAAATAACAAGATCCCACACAAGCTCTCCCCTCGCTTCTATGGCCCTTTTCATGTGCTCGACAGAGTCGGTAACGTTGCTTACAAATTTGAACTCCGCGCTACTGCTGCAGTACACAATGTCTTTCATGTGAGTCAGCTTAAGCTATGCCCCAACCTAGCTGGCCTCTCGACTGCAACACCTCAATTCTGGGCAGACGTGGGATCTGCCAAGGAACCCGAAGTTGTGCTTGATAAGAAAGTCATTAAGCGAAAGAACACAGCTGCTACTAAGATTTTGGTTAAATGGAAGGGCCTCCCAACCGAGCAAGCCACTTGGGAATTCTACCAAGACTTCTCGGCTCGTTACCCAACCTTCGATCCTTGAGGCAAGGATGTTCTCGAGGGAGGAAGTATTGATGCAAATTGCATCTCCAATCTTTATTAACTATGTGTAAATCCCGGTTATGTTTATGTTTGTCCGGTTATGTTACTTATGCTATTGCGGTTTATGTTTATTCGGTTTACTACTTGAACACGATATGTACGTTGGTATCACGCATTATGCGAATCAATCAGATATTTTCCTAAGTCTATACTTTACTCTTTTCCTTCTTCATCACTCATCGTGTTCTCGTCGGTTCACCATTGATTTCTAGTGCTTCGAGGTAACATTTCTTTCATATCAAGTTATCTTCTGGCCTATTAATCACCAATCTCAAATCCTTAAGAGAAGGATTTCGGATTGGACTCTATCTTCCTGACTTTCAGTATCATTGGTATCAGAGCTCTATTTCCTTGAAATCAAAAATGGCAGAAACCAGAGCTCAAACCCTACTTGAAATGAACAAGAGGAGCTGAAATTTGCTCAGATGAAACAGAATGAAACCACCGAGACGCTGAAGGCTGCTAACGAATCCTTGAAAGCAGACCTCAATGACTGGTTCAAAGAAATCCAGAACATGTTTGCTGAGCTCAGACCTCCACCCCGAAACCCACAAAAGCAGCCGATGGGCCAATCCTCGTCCTCTTCGAAGATTTATTCTCCAACCCTAATTTCTCCTCCACTCCCGGAACCGCCGGATTTCCGATTTCACGATCGAACCCATTTGGAAGTCCAACACAATCACGGACAAAATCAGATGGGCGGCCCTTTAACTCGGTCAACTAAGGTGGATTTCCCCTTCTTTGACGGTTCAGATCTGAGGGATTGGATCTACAGGAGTGAGATGTTTTCTCCCTAGACGACACTGCGAGTGAATCTAAGGTAAGGTTGGCGTCGATGCACTTATCGGGTCGTGCGATGCAATGGCACCAGAACTACATCACGCAGAGGTTTGGAGTGTACCCATCTTGGCCAGACTATGTGATGGCCATATCAGCTCGTTTGGGAGGTATGAATCGTGATCCCCTTTCGGAGTTAATGCTCATTAAACAGGATGGGGACTCTGTTGATACTTATCTGGAAAAATTTGAGTGTGGCCTTACACTACTAGACCTGACACCTGCGCATACACTCAGTATCTTCTTCACCAATTTAAACCCACATCTAGCTTACCACACTCGCCAGTTTTACCCCGCCAGTTTATCTGAAGCTGCAGAGATAGCTAGGCTTCATGAGCTCTATCTCCAAAACTCACCAACCAAACACAATAGAGCTCCCTTCAGTCCTTCTTACAGACCAAACAACCCAGACACTAACCATGTTTATAAAGCCTCTGATAACACACTTCCCCTCCTCCACTCACCTGAAAAGCCAAATAAACCCACATATATACCCAGAAATCCACCAGAAAAACCCGCATTGAAATGGTCATACCAGGAGATGCAGCTCCGAAAGAAGAGAGGATTGTGTATGTACTGCGATGATGTATACACCCCAGGTCATGAGACAAAGCATCGCAAATCAAACTTCTACTTGATGGAGGTAGAAGGAGAGGCTGAGTATAACGAAGAGTTGGATGAAGAGGGTGCAAATGGGGCCATAATGGAGACAATCTCGACGACACCTGAGGTGACACCGGTTCTGTCTTGCCATGCCCTGAATGGTAACACCTCGTTTGACTGCATGAGGTTTACAGGAAGTTGTGAAAAGAGAAAGATCCATATCCTCGTTGATCCGGGAAGTTCACACAATTTCTTGGATTACAAGGTGGCTTGTGAGCTCGGGTGTAAAATGGAACCGATTAGACCGTTGAAAGTGATGACATCGAATGGCCCAGTCACTACGAGATACAAGTGTAGCTCCCTCGAATGGTCTGCTCAGGGGTACAACTTCACCACTGAAGTTCGAATATTGGATCTGGACTTCTGTGATTTAGTGCTTGGCGTACAATGGCTGGTTTCGCTTCAGACCATTGCTTGGAATTTTGCTGATTTAACAATGGAGTTTACCATACAAGGGAGGAAGTACATGCTTCGAGGCTCTCCAACTCCAGCGACTAAGTTGATAAAAGGGACCAGCTTAAATCGTCTTCTGCTCCCAGAACCGCATATAGCGTTAATACAGGTCATTGGTAGATCAGAGGAAGATTCATACCCAAGGGGTTGCGCGCCTAGTTTTCTGCATCTTAACGCTAGTGAGGTTCTGAACTCCCAGGATCCAGAATTGTCATCTCTACTTACCAAGTTTGATGATATTTTTCAGGAGCCCACGACCTTACCACCGTTTAGAGAAGGGTTTGATCACACCATCCCTGTTGCAGTGGGGTCTAATCCGGTTAGCCTACGTCCTTATCGCTACTCCACTTTACAGAAAGATGTCATTGATCAAACCATCAAAGACATGTTGCGACTAGGCATTATCCAGCTCAGTAATAGCTCCTATGCTTCTCCAATCGTATTAGTGAAGAAGAAAGACGGATCATGGCGCCTTTGTGTCGATTACCAGGGCCTTAACAAGCAAACTATCAAAGATAAGTATCCTATTCCATTACTTGAGGATCTCTTGGAAGAATTAGGCGGTGCAAAGTTCTTTTCTAAGCTGGATTTGAGAGTAGGGTTCCACCAGCTTCGGATGCACCCTCATGATGTTTATAAGACTGCTTTTAAGATCCACGCAGGGCACTTTGAGTATTTAGTTATGCCCTTTGGGCTCACAAAAAAAAAAAAAAAAAAAAAAAAAAAAAAAAAAAAAAAAAAAAAAAAAAAAAAAAAAAAAAAAAAAAAAAAAAAAAAAAAAAAAGAGAGAGAGAGCAACACTAACTGGACTTCCCACTTACAACATTTAGCTCACGTCTTCTCTATCCTACGACAACAACAGCTGTACCTTTAACCTTCTAAGTGCACGTTTTGAGCGACGAGGGTGGAATACTTGGGTCACTTCATCTCCGAGGAAGGTGTAAGCAAAGACCCCAGCAAGATTGCAGCAGTTAAACAATGGCCTGTCCCTACAACTCAGAAGCAGCTGCACAGTTTTCTGGGTTTAGCCAACTGTTACAGGCGGTTTATTTAGGGTTACAGCATCATTGCCAAGCCCTTATCCTCTTTACTGAAAAATAATGGTTTCCAATAGGGTCACGATGCTGCCGCAACGTTTACATCACTAAAGAACGCACTCACAATGGCTCCCGTCTTAGCTCTTCCGAACTTTGATAAGCCTTTTGTCGTCGAGACAGATGCCTCTAATACGGGTATTGGTGCAATATTGATGCAGGGTAACCACCCGATTAGCTACATCAGTCGTGCTTTAGGCCCTCGCCACCAAGCCCTTTCAGTCTATGAGAAGGAGTTACTCGCGGTGGTTCATGCCGTACAAGCGTGGGGAGCTTACCTTACTCATCAACCGTTTATAATCAGAACGGATCAGTGCAGTCTCAAGTTTCTCAATGAGCAAAAAGTAACCACTCCATTTCAACACCTCTGGCTCTCTAAACTCATGGGGTACAAATATGAGATTCATTACAGACAGGGCAAAGAGAACTGTGCCGCAGATGCCCTCTTCCGTGTCTCCGGTTCGCAGCTACTGCATATCGCACTCTCTCAAGCGCACCATGGATTCTTTGATACTTTGAAGCTGCTGTGGGAAACTGACCATCATCTTCATCAGATAATAAATGACCTGCGGAAAGACCCGACTACTTATCCGCGTTTCTCCTTTACTGATAGTGACTTACAAAGAATCGGGAAGCTGGTTGTTAGTAACGACCCTACTGTGAAGTTACAGATTATGCAATGGCTTCATGATTCTTTTCTCGGCGGTCACTCAGGCCGAGACGCCACGGTTCACAGGATCCAAAGCTTGTTTTATTGGCCTCACATGCGGACTGAGATCCAGAACTATATAAGGAATTGCTCCATTTGCCAATGTAACAAGTATGACAATTCCGCATCACCGGGGTTACTGCAGCCTCTACCTGTTCCAGATGGAGTTTGGGAATCAGTCAGTCTGGATTTTATTGAGGGGTTACCTCCTTCTTCCGGCAAGCACTGTATCCTTGTAGTCATTGATCGCCTGAGAAAATATGCCCACTTCCTAGCTTTGGCTCACCCCTACACGGCTGTTGATGTGGCTCAGTTATATTTGGATAACATTATAATGTTACATGGTTTCCCTAAGGATATTGTGAGTGACCGTGACCCCACGTTCTTGAGCGAAGTGTGGAAAGAGATTTTCCGGGTACACGGAGTGGAGCTGAAGCACTCTACAGCCTATCACCGCAGACCGATGGACAGACCGAGGTCACTAATCGGACCCTCAAGACGTACCTCCGATGCATGACAGCTGATACACCGCACACTTGGAGCAAGTGGCTTCCGTTAGCTGAGTGGTGGTACAACACAACACATCACTCGGCTACTCGACTAACCCCATTCGAGGCTGTGTACGGTCAAACTCCACCCACACACCTACCATATATTCCCGGCGAGAGCACTTCTTCAGTTGTTGACCGCTCTTTACAAACTCGGGAGGCAATTATCACTATGTTGAAATTTCACTTGCACCGAGCGCAACATCGGATGAAACAGAAAGCCGATAAGAAGAGATCATCTCGTGCGTTCGCGTTCGGAGACTCAGTTTATCTTAAACTCCAGCCTTATCGACAACATTCCCTCAAAAATAACAAGATCCCACACAAGCTCTCCCCTCGCTTCTATGGCCCTTTTCATGTGCTCGACAGAGTCGGTAACGTTGCTTACAAATTTGAACTCCGCGCTACTGCTGCAGTACACAATGTCTTTCATGTGAGTCAGCTTAAGCTATGCCCCAACCTAGCTGGCCTCTCGACTGCAACACCTCAATTCTGGGCAGACGTGGGATCTGCCAAGGAACCCGAAGTTGTGCTTGATAAGAAAGTCATTAAGCGAAAGAACACAGCTGCTACTAAGATTTTGGTTAAATGGAAGGGCCTCCCAACCGAGCAAGCCACTTGGGAATTCTACCAAGACTTCTCGGCTCGTTACCCAACCTTCGATCCTTGAGGCAAGGATGTTCTCGAGGGAGGAAGTATTGATGCAAATTGCATCTCCAATCTTTATTAACTATGTGTAAATCCCGGTTATGTTTATGTTTGTCCGGTTATGTTACTTATGCTATTGCGGTTTATGTTTATTCGGTTTACTACTTGAACACGATATGTACGTTGGTATCACGCATTATGCGAATCAATCAGATATTTTCCTAAGTCTATACTTTACTCTTTTCCTTCTTCATCACTCATCGTGTTCTCGTCGGTTCACCATTGATTTCTAGTGCTTCGAGGTAACATTTCTTTCATATCAAGTTATCTTCTGGCCAATTAATCACCAATCTCAAATCCTTAAGAGAAGGATTTCGGATTGGACTCTATCTTCCCGACTTTCGGTATCAGAAAACATGTAGATTTAGCTTTCCTTTCTCTGATCTTGTCTGGAATAAACCCTACACATGCCAAGTCGGAAACAGATATTACAAAACAATTCCTAAAAATCTACTGTGTGTAAACAGAAACTTATTTGACATCATACCTTAAACACAATGTAACTTTCTCAATACTACTCCAATTGACAAATGGTTTGAAGCTACAGAATCTTGGAAACAAGATCTATCTTAATATGCAGATTTTACGATCAGATGTCACGTGATAGAATCAAATCAAGCCTCGAAAGAAAGCAGGTCAGGCTGGTATCCTTACCAGTTTGAAGCTTTGGTGGGTGGCTTTACAAATTCCAGCGAGAGAGATTGTGGTTTTAGGGTTCTAGATTGCAACTTTTTGAAAGAGAAAAGACTTAGGCGGCGCAAGATAATGAAGAAATTAAACGAGATAGGCTTAAGTCAATGAGGAAGGTTGATACGGCTTATCTCTTCCTTTTTCTCAATCTGTTTTTCCCCCTCAAACATTTAAATTCAACTTCTTTTCTTTTTGGGCCTAGGTCACGAAATTGAGTTGCCAAAGTAAAATTTGGGGTCTCACAATTTGAAGCTGAGACTGATGAGATCGCTTGATTGTTATGTATGTAATGCCTTTTTTAATTGTTTGGGTTTGGTCTTGCTCCATTTCCTCTGTTTCGAATCAGGAAACAGAGCATTTTAATGAAAAACTAGAGAGGAAAATGGTCAGGACGGTTGAATACTTATTGATGAGAATTATAAATCATAGATGTGAATAATTCTATAGACCAGAGGCATAGTGACACTTATTGATGAGAATTTTAAATTATAGATTCTTTTCTTTCTGCATCGTGATTGTAAAGGGTAAGTTAAAAACTAATATTTCTGTATAGTTTCAAAGGTGGTTACATTTAGCATCACTAAAGTTATTGCTCTTCTAATGGGATCTATTTAGCTCTTGAGATATCTTCTACATTCGGCATAACACATTGTTGGAAAAACTTTAAAATAATTGTTTAAATGTAAATTGAAGTAGACTTAATAAATTTACGTCAAATGACTGGTTTTAATGAAAAAGCATATCATTTGTCATAAAAACTTGATTTGTTTCTGAAGTGTATATATAAACACATGTCTATGTCATTATTTAAAAGGCTAACACTATGGAGTGTGTAATTAAGGATGGAAAGATCACATACACGCGCACTGCCATGCCGAGTTGAGCCGAGCCAAGCCCAGGTTTTGGGCCTTGGGTCTTGGGAATAGACTCCGAAGGGGTCTCCATGCGCGTTTAATACAATTTTTGTTTGTTGGTATTGGTTTCTGATAGACACGTTTTTAGCACGTCTTATGAACATCATTTAAGTATATTATACGTATATTTTTATATATTCTCATCTAGTTGGACTCTAGATAGTCTCATTCATACACATTCACATGCATCTCCATAGATACTACGTTTTGTGAGTTTTCAGGTACTGGAAGCGGGCATGATCGAGTCTGTTTTGGACATGGAGGAGCCCCAGCTCGAGCTCACTCACGCGCCAGCTCGAGCTCACACACGCCAGATCAAGTTCACAAACTCGAGTTCAAATCGAGTGCTCACTCGCACGCGCCAGATCGAGTTCACACACTCGAGCTCAAATCGAGTACCCTCTCACACGCGCTAGCTCAAACGCACTACTACTCTTTTCACTATTGGGCCAAACCGAGGCTAAAATCCGCGCTTAGGGTTAGATTTATTTAAGTCTTTTCTGATTTGGTGTTATCATCACTAGCTTCATTTTGATCAACTAAGGCTTGTTATGAGACGCTATAGCACCGATGGGTGTTTGGTAGAGCGTCTGACTGAACCACTTCAGAGATTTACATGCTCAGCTCGAGGGATCGAATGTCTGAGGTGTGAATCGGCGCTAAGCCAGTTGATCGTTCATTCCAACTAGATTATCAAACGCCTATGGCGATAGGGTATGTTAGTAGTCTATTCGAGTTTGTTTACCACGGGAGTGGACTCATTACTTGTGTTCTCGTTGCCTAGAGATTAACTCTATTGAGTGATATCAATCACCTAGTTAGCTTAAGGGTCACAATGACCCATGAAACTCACTCCTCAGGATCATGCTTTCTCACCCTGCGTTAATTCTACTTGATACTCTACTGATTCGTTGTTCTGTTTGAATTATTTACAATGCATTACTTCATTTATTTTTGTTTTAAAGGTTCGAATTAGGTTGTTAGAGAAACCACACTTTGTTTGGCTTGAATTAGATTAGTTAATTGCATCCTGATTGATCATTACATTCCCAGTTGGACTGACACCTATTATACTACAACCGACATATAAGTATAATAGCATTTGACAATAGACTAGAAATCCTGTTATGAAATTGGCGTCATTGCCAAATGGGTCTCTGAGAGTTACAATTAGGATTGTTAACTTTCTAAGCTCAAGTTCTTTTTCGTCTTCGTTACATACTCACTTGTGGCACTGTGTTTTGTGTTCTGTTTCAGGTGATTTCAACCTCCATTACATCAACTTGATCCTACTGCTCAGTTTGATTTCACTCAGTTTATGCAGACACGTTCACAAGGAAATCAGAATCTTCTCGAGCCTCTTGACAACATTAACCAACTACCACGCGAGTTAACAGCGCATAGAAACCAAGTCTACAGTACACTTACAGAGCGAGTGATAATGAACGCATACACAGAGTCAAACACACATGTTCCCCCTGTGGACCAGCCTCCACAGAGGAGACCGCGAATAATAGGCACTGGAGATGCACCAAGTACTCACACCCAGAGACGTGGGATTGTTCCCCAAGCCATAACGAACAACAACTTCGAGATCAAGAGCAGTCTCATCTCTATGATCCAAAATAGGCAGTTTCACGGCCTACCTTCTGAAGACCCGCTTGATCACTTGGACAAATTCAAGTGGCTCTGTGGACTGCAAAGGCTCAATGGAGTCAGTGAGGACGCATTCAAACTGAGGTTGTTTCCATTTTCTCTCGGAGACAAAGCCCATGTCTAGGAGAAGCACTTACAACAAGGCTCCATCACTTCATGGGAAGCTTGCAAATCTGTGTTTTTCGCCAAATTTTTCTCCAACTCTCGAACTGCAAAGTTGAGAAACGCCATCTCTACCTTTACCCAGCAGAATTCTGAAACCTTTGCTGAAGCGTGAGAGAGGTACAAGAATTATCAGTCTCAGTGCCCACATCATGGATACCCTGCTGAGACTCTGCTTAACAATCTCTATAGAGGAGTTCACCCTAACATCCGCAGGTTATTGGATACCGTCAGCCATGAAAATTTTCTTAACCATGGCGTCACTGAAGGTTGGCAGTTAGTGGATAATATGGCACATGCAGATGGGCGGTATAATGAGGATTACGACAGGATGATTAGAAATACAATGGACACAGACACAGTTAGTCGGAAGGAACTCAAGGCCCTGAACGTCAAGTTGGACAAAATCGATAGGTTGCTGCAAGTACAACACAAACATGTCCACTTCATGACTAGAGATGAACATATTCCTCACGAGGAGGATGATCACGTTGAGGAGATCAGTTATTTGCAGAATCAGGGAGGTGTTTACAAGCAGTAAAACAACTACAAGCATCACCCAAACCTCTCATACAGAAGCAACAACGTGACAAATCCCCAAGACCAGACCTACCCACCCAAACCCCCACACGCCCAGTCTAATGCGTTTGTCCTAAAGCAGCAATATCACAAGAGTTACCAGCCATCTGCAAACATACCACCTGGGTATGAAGCACACACTCCTCCAACCGCTACACAGCAACCAGAAGTTTTGAGCTTACTCCAAGAGATCCTGAAGGGACAGAAAGCGTATGCTGCTGAAGTCACGCAAAAATTTGCAGTGGTGCACTCTATGATTGACGCTTCTCACAACGATCACACGTGCAAGTTTGAGACACTGAACGCAAGATTCAAGTATGTGGAGAGTCAGCAAGCGTTATCATCTACTGTGAAGACAACATGCCAACTTCCAGGGAAAACAGTTCCCAACCCAAAAGAGTATCATGCCAATGCCATCACCTTGAGAAGTGGACGCGAGTTACTGATTCGAGTAGAGAGTCCAAAGGATATTGAGGACAGTAAGGTTCAGGAGGGGGAGGATTTTCTCATCAAAGATCAGACAGAGACTCGACCTGGAGCTGTTTCTAACCCACAGTCTGCTGAAAAACCCACACCTAAGCTCGACACAACCAACCAAGCTGAACCCAGACCCAACACTTCAGGCGCTCATCCACCTACAAGAACCCCAGAGAGGAGTAAACCATTTGTTCTTCCACCATATAAACCCCAATTACCCTTTCCCTAAAGGTTCAAGAAGGAGCTTACTAAGAAGTATAAGGCGTTATTCGATAAGCAGATGAAAGACATTGAGGTGAAGATTCCAATTATGGACGCTTTTATGCTAATGAATCCATACCAGAAATTTCTCAAGGATGCAGTTAAAGAGAGAGAGAACTCAGTCAGTCGAGGGTATGGTCGTATTGACACATGAGATTAGCACCATAATTCAAAGGAAAGTTGTGCCAAAAAAACTTGGTGATCCTCGAACCTTTATAATCCCATGCTCGCTTGGATGCTTATCATTCAGCAAGTGTCTCTGCGATCTAGGCGCCTCAATTAGCCTCATGTCGCTTTCAGTCGCAAAAAGATTAGACTTTGTTGATTACAAGTCCTACAAAATCTCATTGATTCTGGCAGATAAGTAAGTGAGAATCCCTCATGGCATCCTGGAAGACCTTCCTCTAATGGTGGGGCGAGTGAGAGATACCAACAGACTTTGTTGTCTTGGAGATGGAAGAAGAACCTAAGGACCCTCTTTTGTTTAGAATACCGTTCTTGGCCACAGCGGGAGCGCTAATTGATGTTAGGAATGGAGTCATTGAGCTGAAGGTCAAGTGTTCTCAGTGCACGAGATGGACACTCTTGCTGATGAGCTATTAGAAGAATTGGCAGCATAAGATCAATTGCAAGTTGCTATGACAAAGCCAGCCGTTGAGGGGTATTTGAGTATGAAAGCTGAACGCTATGCGAACCTGTTGGCTCCTCACAGGCCAGTCAAGAGTTCAGCGGTAATTAAGGAATTGGACTCGAGTTTATTTGAGCCAGACTCGAGACAGAGACTCGAGCTGCAAGTGCTCGAATGCGCTACGCCTGATGTTACTGATGACAGGTGTGAGCTCATGGCACCCAAAGTAGAGCTGAAACAACTTTCTGCACGGCTGAGGTACGCTTTTCTGGGCCCCAACTCTACTTATCTTGTGATTGTAAATGACGCCTTGAATGATGATGAATTGAGTATGCTTATGACTAAGCTTAAATGTTTTAGAAAAGCCATAGGATACACGCTTAAGGATATTAGAGGAATTTCTCCAAGTTTTTGCATGCATAAGATACACTTAGAAGATAAATCTCATTCTAGTGTAGAACCCGAGAGGAGATTGAACCCGAACCTTAAACAAGTGGTTAAAAAAGAAATACTTAAGTTGCTTGACGCTGATGTATATCCAATCTTTGACAGTAAGTGGGTATCGCATGTGCATTGTATTCCTAAGAAAGGGGGTATTACAGTGGTTAAGAATGATAAAGATGAACTAATACCCACTAGAACAATAACGGGGCATAGGTGTGTATAGACTATAGGAGGCTGAATTCATCCAGTAGAAAAGACCACTTCCCTTTGTCTTTTATTGATCAGATGGTTGAAAGGTTGTCTGGTAAAAAGTATTACTGTTTCCTTGACGGGTATAGCGGGTTCTTTCAGATCCCTATACACCTGGATGATCAGGCAAAAACTACTTTTACCTGCCTTTATGGCACTTTTGCTTACAAATGCATGCCATTTGGGTTATGCAATGCTCCTGCTACATTTCAGCGTTGTATGACTTCTATTTTCTCGGATTTGATTAAGGATGTAATCGAGGTGTTCATGGACGATTTTTCTGTCTATGGCTCTTCCTACTCTTCTTGTTTTTCAAATTTATGTAGGGTGCTTAGCAGGTGCGTGGAGACCAACTTTGTGCTAAACTGGGAAAAATGCCAATTCATGGTTCAGGAAGGGATAGTGTTGGGACACAAGATATCTGAGAGGGGTATTGAGGTTGACAAAGCAAAGATTGAGGTCATTGGCTCAGCTGCAACCTCCTAAGACAGTGAAGGATATTCGAAGTTTTATGGGTCACGCTGGGTTCTATAGAAGATTCATCAAATATTTCTCTAAAATTGCAAGTCCCCTGACGAGCCTACTATGCAAGGAGGCCGAGTTCAATTTCACCCTCGAGTGTCTCGAAGCATTCCTTAAGATTAAGGAGGTGCTGATATCCGCTCCAATAGTCCAAGCTCCAGACTGGGATCTCCCATTCGAGATCATGTGTGATGCAAGCGATTTTGCCGTTGGAGCAGTTCTGGGTCAGAGAAAGGAAAAGAATTTGAACATGATACACTATGCCATTAAGACTCTAGACAACACCCAAGCCAAGTATGCCTACCACAGAAAAGGAACTCCTTGCTGTAGTTTTTGCGTTTGAGAAATTCAGATTATACCTGGTGGGATCCAAAGTTATTATTCACACTGATCACGCAGCGTTGAAATATCTTATGAAGAAAAGAGACGCCAAGCCGAGACTACTGAGATGGATACTACTTCTGCAAGAGTTTGATTTAGAGATTGTGGACAAACCTGGAGTGGAAAATGGGGTTGCAGATCACCTGTCACGAATGATGATTTAGGACTCGACCCCTATTGATGACTCAATGCCAGAAGAGCAACTCATGACTTTGGGAGCAGAAGAAAATTGTTCTCAAATCAACAAAAAGCTAGCTGTATCCATTCTACCTTGGTATGCGGATTTGGTCAATTACTTAGTCGTGGGTGAAGTGCCTAACTACTTGGACGCCTATCAGAGGAAGAAGTTTTTCAGAGACGTCAACCACTACTTCTGGGATGAACCCTACTTATACAAGAAATGAGCAGATTGTTTATTCATAAGGTGCATAGCAGAAGAAGAGGTTCACGGTGTTTTGGAGCATTGTCATGGGTCTGCTTACGGTGGACATTTTGCCACATTCAAGACAGTTCAGAAGATTTTGCAATCACGGTTATGGTGGCCGAAAGTGTTCAAGGACACTCAGAATTTCATCTCCAAGTGTGATCCATGTTAGAGAATGGGTAGTATCAGCAGAAGGAACGAGATGCCACATAACCCAATTTTAGAAGTTGAGATATTTGACTGTTGGGGAATCGACTTCATGGGGCCTTTCAATCCACCATCTCATGGGAATCGCTACATTCTCGTCGCAGTGGACTACGTCCCGAAGTGGGTTGAAGCTGTGGCAAGTCTGACTAATGATGCTAAGGTCATCCTCAAATTGTTCAATAGCATCATTTTCCTCTGATTTGGTGTACCGCGAGTTGTAAGAAGTGATGGAGGCTCCCACTTCATCAATAAAGTGTTTGAGAACCTGATGAGGAAGAATGGAGTTAAGCATAAGGTAGCTACGCCTTATCACCCACAAACTAGTGGTCAGGTGGAGGTTTCACACAAGCAGATCAAGGCTATTTTAGCTCGAGTTGTAGGGGTGTCAAAATGTGATTGGGCAGTGAAGTTGGACGACACCCTGTGGGTTTACAGAACAGCTTTCAAGACTCCAATTGGAAGAACACCATTTCAGCTTCTGTATGGAAAAGCATGTCATCAGCATGTGGAGATAGAGCACAAGGCACTCTGGGCCACAAGGTTCATAAATTTTGATCTCAAAACTGTTCAAGAGAAAAGGGTCCTGAACCTGCATGAGTTAGAGGAGGATAAACTTGAAGCCTACGAGAGCTCAAGCTGTACTCAAGCCCCAGATCGAGCTCACTCACGCGCCAGCTCGAGCTCGCACATGCCATATCAAGATCACAAACTCGAGTTCAAATCGAGTGTTCACTTGCACGCGCCAGATCGAGTTCACACACTCGAGCTCAAATTGAGTACCCTCTCACACGCGCCAGCTCAAACGCACTACTACTCTTTTCACTATTAGGCCAAACCGAGGCTAAAATCCACTACGTATTGGAGCGAGTCTATCTAGGGTTTTGCTATAAGTTTAGTATAAATATTCTTACATGTTGTAAACCGAACCCTAGTTTTTACAATTGATTTTCCTTGCAAACTTAGAGCTTTGTAATTAAATGCACCCTTCTTTACTGATGCATTCAGTTTTACATTCAGTGTTGATTTCATACCTTGTTCGAGTTCTTTACTGATGCATTCAAACCTTGAATTTGTGCTTTTTGTTAAACTCATGAGTTCTGAGTAGTCACCTAGGATTTCTAAGAATGAGTTAGGTCTGCGTGACGCTTAGGTTTTCTAGTGCGCTTAGGGTTAGATTTATTTAAGTCTTTTCTGATTTGGTGTTATCATCACTAGCTTCATTCTGATCAACTAAGGCTTGTTCAGAGACGTTCTAACACTGATGGGTGTTTGGTAGAGCGTCTGACTGAACCACTTCAGAGATTTACATGCTCAGCTCGAGGGATTGAATGTCTGAGGTGTGAATCGGCGCTAAGCCAGTTGATCGTTCATTCCGACTAGATTATCAAACGCTTATGACGATAGGGTCTGTTAGTAGTCTATTCATGTTTGTTTATCACGGGAGTGGACTCAATACTTTTGTTCTCGTTGCCTAGAGATTAGCTCTATTGAGTGACATCAAGCACCTAGTTAACTTAGGAGTCACGTTGACCCATGAAACTCACTCCTCAGGATCCTGCTTTCTCACCCTGCGTTAATTCTACTTGATACTCTACTGATTCGTTGTTCTGTTTGAATTATTTACAATGCATTGCTTCGTTTATTTTTGTCTTAAAGGTTTGAATTAAGTTGTTAGAGAAACCACACTTTGTTTGGCTTGAATTAGAGTAGTTAACTGCATCCTGATTGATAATTACATTCCCAGTTGGATTGACACCTATTATACTACAACCGACATATAAGTATAATAGCATTTGACAATAGACTAAAAATCTTGTTAGTAGTTTCAAGTGTTTGTGAAATCAATATATTATCGACTTTATCATGAGATTCAATTATTACTGACAAATCGTCACACTGCGGGTAATAATTCGAGTTAAGAAAGAGATTATTAAATCTTGACTCCTATGACTTTCCTTAACGATATATTGTTGGCAATTCATTCACTATTGGTCTACTGTTCACAATGTTACTCCAAACTCACCTCTGGAACCAGGTCTTATAGAAGAGATAGCTCGAAGAGCGTTGTTCCCAGCTGATTCGGAAATAGCAGAAAAAGAGAAGGCTAAATTGGCTGCAAAAGAGAAAACCGAAAGGGAAAAAGATGTGACTGAGAAGATCATCCATGCTCCGCCTCCGCCTTCACTAGGTTTCGCTTCTCTTTAAGCTTCATACCAAGGCTATTTCCTGAGAAAATTCAATGGCAAAAGCTAGAAGATATATTCAAACCAAATAAAGTTTTATCTTCATGCAATGCACCTCTCACGGTACCTCGACGAGAATCAACCTGAAGTTGGAGAAGGATATGGTGATGTTTTACACCCTTGAAACTGTGGATGCTTGGAACCAAGGAGACTACATGACCAAATGATGGATCCTAGGTCATCTAGTGGAGCCGTTGTATGCTCTAGATTTCGAGCAAAAGACCACTAAATCGTTGTGGGTTGCATTGGTTAAAAAATACAAAGTTGAAGAAGTTGATTGCCAAAAGCACGCAACGACAAAGTTCTCAGAGTTTCAGATGGTGGATAATAAGCCTTTCGTGGAACAAGTGGAGGCTTTCGAACGGATTTTTCAAGAAATCACATCAGAGGGAATGTTGATTTGTGAGATCTTCACGGTCAAGTGCTTCATCAAGAAGATTTCTCCAAGATGGTTGACTTTCAAGAAGTACCTCAAACACAAGAGGAAGGTGATGACGCTAGAGGACTTGATCCAAAGGTTAAAAACGGAAAACAGGAAGTCAAGCCAATGGAATCCAAGTCAAAGAACACTACGTGAATGTGGTTGTTCATAACAAAAACGTGGACAACAAGGGGAAAATGCAAGGCCTTTGCGAAGTCGCCTTTGAAACCTAATGGGATGAATTTCAAGAAGCAATCTCCTGCACCCTCCCCTGTTGCTGAGTAGAAAATAGTCTTCAAGGGTAAATGCCACTTGTGCGGTAAGCACATCTCATGTCCAAGGATTATCGTAGTAAACTGAAAGCGGCAAACTATGAGGCTAATCTCACAGAGGCTGATCTTTGTGTTGTGGTTACAGAGGCAAACAATTTACATGAGAAGACCAAGGAGTGATAGTACGATATTGGTGCTACAACCCATATTAGCAATGATAAGTCTATGTTTAACACCTATCAATGGAACATGTCTGAAGAGGCACTTCTTATGGGTAATGAGGCTGTATCCAAGATTGGAGGAAAGGGTTCGGTGGTGTTAAGGATGACCTCAGGAAAGGAAATCATGCTGAAAAACGTGAAACATGTGTCTGATATGAGGAATAAGCTGATTTCCGGAACTCTGATGAGCAAGGGTGGATTCTCAGCTTACCCTGAAAATAACATTCTCACTCTGAAAAAGTGGGATGTATTCATTTACTGTTGATCTGCAATTCCCTTTTCTAGTTACCTACACACATCTCTCCCATAATATTTTTAGGATATTTGTGAACCTGGATCCAACATGAAATCCTAGAAAGGAATCGCTAATATGCCGCACGAGATACGATGAATGATAAGGCCAAGTTCAATTTCTTCGATATGATTTCTAAACCTCTTGAACGATGGAATTTCTGGAATGAAACAAAACGTTTTTACAAAAATAGTGACTCAAATCATGGTGAAGTAGGGGGAGAAGATCTGAAGTAAGAGTGAGAAAGCTATAGTTTGATTCAAGTCAATTTACAAAATAAGTGTTTGATTATTCACAAGGCTTTTGTTTATTCAAAAAGTTAAACATAATGGACATCAGATGCACATAATGGAAGCTTGCTATTTCGAGCTATTGACAATTATTGGGAAAGGTGCATTCTGAGAAGTAGCTTATATTTACTTTATATCTTTCATAGAATAGTTAAATATAACTCCGAACTAGCTCAATAAAGAGTTCACTAAGTACTATTTTAAGTGAGTAGTCTCTAATGTCTTAAGTTTTTTATGATATATAAGATGAAGGGAACATGCAATGTCTATGTAATGGAGAAGCGTAAGAATTTATGAGGCTTTACACTACAAGAATACTCGGTTAATTATGACAGGAATTACAACCATACAATTCCTATCGGAAACAAACCAATGACGTTCCGATGAAACATGACCGACAAAATAAGTCTCGTCGAATTCTGTCGGTTTAGGTGACAAAACTAAAATCATTGGATAATGTTAGAAAACAGTTCGACCACATCTCATGACTCTTGATGAAAAACTAAATATCGTCAGTTCCAATCAGATTAAATCGATGAGAACCGATATGACATGTGATTTATTTATTTTTAATTTTTTATATAAACTAGAAAATGTTCCGTCAATTTCAGTCAGGCCACAAACCAACATGGCCTACTTTCATTTTAAAAAAAGATTAAATTTACAAGTCCCATCGGTTTCTGTTGGTTTGCGGCCCCCGACAGACCCCAATGGGTTCTGTATTACTTATGGAGTCCACAGAAGTGGATACAACATGTTTTGCATGAGACGACATTGTTTTAATCAAAATTAGATAGCCTTCGGAGGCCATCAGAAACTGTTATAAGCTTTTCTTTATAAACTTCCATTTCTCTCCATCACACTTTCTTTTATTCCCGTAAAAATTACAATGTCAAACTTGAATTTCCAATCTTGGATAAACGGGACACATGTCGATGATACAATATATGCATTAACCGAATAGTATGCTGTCAGGTTGAATATTTTTATGGAGTTTGCGGCGTATTAGAGTCTACTGCTCAAAACGGGTAAGATGTATTGTCTGTGTATAAAATGCAAGAATATAAAATATATACTTGTTAAAAACATATGGAGTCATCTTTAACGTTATTTTTTATGAGTTACAACATATGGTATTCACATGGAGAAGATGGTTTGAATGTTAACTTTGGTAGTTATAGTGGAGTTGGTAATGTTGGTATAGGTGGGGAATTAGGTAATCTGGTAGATGAAACAGTAGATGTTAATCTTGGCAGGAATGGTTTAGGTGGTTTAGGTCAAGAAACAATAATCCCGGTGGAAAACATTGATGGTACATTTCAAATGGTCAACGATGCATTCAGGGAGGATGTTCAAATTTTTACGAAGGCTAGAAATAAGGGTAGAAAAACCAAATATTGATGCATCAAAGAAGTCGTTGTATAATAGTTGCAGTGATGACATGTCACCATTGTCGAGCGCAGCTGAACTGATGAATATCACAACAGATTACAATTTACTAGAGAGATGTGTCGACGCTTTAGCTGATCACGTTAGGAAATGTCTTCCGCTTGATAACACATACACAACAACGTATAACGAAATCTAAAAATTGGTTGCAGGGCTTGAATTACCATATCATATGATAGATGTTTGTGAAGACAATTGCATGATCTTCTGAAGACAGGATCGAACAAGATTCGTTGTCGTTTTTTCGTAAACCTCGATAGGTTACTAGTGGGAGGACTCGTGTCCCATACAAGACGATGTGATATATGCCATTAGCAGACATGCTTAAAAGGTTATATCAGTCATAGCGCATAACAGGCGCAATGAGATGACATGCATAATATAATTCATTTGGCGAGATAAGTACCCTTCATATGCAGTTTAAGTTTGCGCACCCAACCTTCAGCAAATTTCCTTTGGAGCTGAAGGAGGAGTGGTTCAAATATTTCGCGGTAAACAACTATTTTATTACACTAACTTCAAATTTTCAATTATTAATTATTTTTGCTAATTTTTTACAATTGACAATAACATTTTAACTAGGTTGTCCATCACACACCTCGAGTTCGAAAAAAAGTTTGAGGAGCAGTGCAGTATTTCCTACAACAACCACATATATGTGTGGAAGAC
>JAKUCM010002033.1:0-30448 GCA_023374145.1 Lepidium sativum
TTTCAGTTTTGGATACTGAAGGTTTTTCATTTTTCAATTAAAAACAAATGTTGTTCTTTTACTCGAGATGACTTATTTTATGGCAGCACCCCATTATCAAATGGGCTTTATATTCTTGACCAATCTACACCTATATATAACATTAATATCAAACACTTCAAAGTAAATGATTCGAACCCAAGTTTTCTTTTGCTTTGTCGTGTAGGGCATATAAACGAGAAACGCATCCAAAAACTTCATCATGATGGGCATTTGGACTTATTTGATTATGATCATTTGAGAAATGTGAATATTGTTTATTGGGCAAAATGACAAAGGCTGCCTTCAACAAAGTCAATGAAAGGGCCATCGACTTATTGGGCCTTATACATACCAATGAATGCGGCCCTATGAGCCTAAGTGTCAGAGGAAATTTCAACCACTTCATTACATTTACTGATGGTTTCAGTATATACGGTTATGAAACCTTAATCAAACATAAACAAATCTGGAAATCCCTAAGTTTTCCCTTAATCTCACCCTCTCCTCGAGAATCCTAATTTAACTTACTTGGAATTCAGGAAGAAGAATTTAAACTTAGAATCGAAAATCAACAACATAAACTTAAAGAATTAAGTAAGGCAGAATTCGATATTTGCTGGAAAAATTCTATCTTTTAAAAGAGGAAATTTGAATACAATTTATAGATCAACAAAGATCTTGAGTTCAAAAGAAAAAAAGGAAAATTTCTTAGAAAGAAAAAATGGAAAATTCCTTAGAAAGAAAAATGAAAAATTCCTTAGAAAGAAAAAATGAAAAATTCCTTAGAAAGAAAAATGGAAAAAGGATAAAACGTTATTGGGCTTGCCTTCTTACATTGAGGGGATATTTATGGGCCCTTTTTACAAAAAGCCCAAAAAGTCAACTCTCACGAAAAAATCAACATTTTCGTGTGAAAAACCACTCTACCAAGTGATGGTCGAGTGTCATAGAGATTTGCCAAATCTTCTAGATCACATCCTGAACTTCAACTTTAGGCCAGCCGATTTTCCATAGGTCTTCTTGTAGTCCAAAATACTCCTTGATAAGCTCCAAAAAGTGCCTAAAATACCCTTTATGCAATGTATGCAATGCCCAACAATAAATATGCAAATTATGCCTAAAAGAACCTAAAACAATGATAATAATGCAAGTATGAATGCAAAACATGCTAAATAATGCCCCTAAAATATGGCAAAATGCAGACACATTATTAGACTCGCAAGATGTTGTCGAATCAACACCTGTAGAGCCTGAAGTTCACAGATCCGGTAGAATTCGTCATGAACCCGAGAGATATCTGGGATTTCTCGTGACTGAAGGACAGGATTTGTTGATCATTGACAACGATGAACCTGCAAACTTCAAAGAAGCAATGATGGGCCCTAACTCCGAAAAGTGGTTAAAGGCCACACAATCGGAAATGGGATCCATGTCAGAAAACCAAGTTTGGTCGTTGGTCGATTTACCTCATGGTGCGAAAGCAATCGAGTCTAAATGGGTTTTTAAGAAGAAAACTAATGTGGATGATAACATACTGTTTTATAAAGCTAGACTGGTAGCTAAGGGTTTCAAACAAGTCCACGGTGTTGTCTATGATGAAACATACTGGTTTATAAACCTTAGACTGGTAGCTAAGGGTTTCCCTTTGCATCCGCAGATCCATCATGTACGGTATGATTTGTGCTCGTCCAGATGTTGCTTATGCATTAAGTATGACAAGCAGGTACCAATCAAATCCAAGTGAGACTCACTGGACTGCCGTCAAGAACATCGTGAAATATTTGAGGAATACTAAGGATATGTTCTTGGTGTACAGAGGAAGTGAGGAGTTGGCTATTAGTGGATTCACGGATGCAAGCTATCAGACGGATAAGGATGATTCCCAGTCTCAGTCCGGTTACGTCTTCTGTCTGAATGGCGGTACAGTTAGTTGGAACACTACTGAAGCAGAATACATCGCAGCTTTTGAAACTGCGAAGGAAGCTGTTTGGATAAAGAAGTTCATCTCTGAACTTGGTGTGATGCTGAGAATTGCTGAGCCGGTGGCGCTGTATTGTGACAACAATAGAGCCATTGCACAGGTAAAGGAGCCCACACCAGAGATACAAGCATATAGAGACGAGATATCATCTTATCAGAGATATCGTTGAAAGAAGAGACGTGAAGATCAGCCGAGTTTCAAGCGAAGAGAATGTCGCTAATCCTTTGACGAAAGTACTTTCACGGACTAAGCATGAGTATCATGCCAATGGCATATGCCTTAGGTATCTTAAGATGTAATCTTAGTTCCATTGGGAATTATAATAGTTTTATGTTATAGTGTAAACATACTTTGGTTATGTTTTAATAAAATTACTTAATTTCTATTTAATACTTGTATTAAATATTTATCCCGAAATAATCATGACATTCTTATAGGTCATCAAGTGGAAGACTTGATCATGAAACCCTATAGGCGTAAAAATGCATGAATTATTTCATTTCCTAGTCAATGGTTATTAAAGTGGGATACTAATACCGAGATAGACTAGTATGTGAGGTGACTCATGACCAAGTTTCATGGAGTCATTGATAATAAGTATCAATTCAATCACATATATGTGTGTCAAATGATCACATCATCGGAAATGACCCGCTATGAGAACTCAGCGAGATCGTATAATGAGTGTCATTAGAGATTCTCATACGACTATAGAACATAGTCCATAGACCTGAATTCATGCTGTTTTCTTGCACATGAATTGGTATGTTTTGAAAATTTCAAACGCCAACCATACTGGTGGTTATAAAGGAATTTGTCAGACAGATCATGAAATGTGAGAATGGAACAGAGGATGGAACAAGATGGATTTTGTCCCTCCTATATACGGGAGAAATATATCTCAGGGCCCTTCGAAAGATTTGATACAGTAAAAATACATGGTCGTTCTTAAACAAGGTGATAGACGCTTGTTTGCTCTATCAGTACAAATTCAAGTTCGATGAACATTGATCTGGCTCATTAAAATAAGGATGAGACGAACTCTTGCCTTAGTGCAGATAGAGATATGGAGACAAAGTGATTTTGGGAATATATGATTCTAGCATAAGTGGGAGATTGTTGGGAATGTCCTGCAATCATTTGTACTTACTCGTGTGGTCGTTTCTAACATCGAGATTAGACAAAGTCATATGGTACTAGGGGTTGTAATGGCTTGCTAGATTCCACTTATAATCTGTGAGTTGAGATACTCACTGCTAGTACTATATGATCATATTGGGTCACACACCTAAGCAAATGGAGACAATTCAATTGGGAATGATCATTATAAGAATGATTCATGACTTGAGCATAATAATACATGGTTTCGGATGAGAACATGTGTTTTGGGCCAGGCCTAAATTCATCCTAATTCAACTAGAAATTAATTAGGTGTTTTGGGCTGGGCCTAAATTAATTCTAATTCAACGAGGAATTAATTAGGTTAACTTAAACTCCCTATATATATGATATATGGCACGTTTTTGATAAAATGAGAAAGCTTAGCCGCTGATTGCACAAGTCGAAACCTTAAGAGAATTGTACACAAAGTTCTAGGAGACTTCTCTCCTACTTGCGTGCGTGTGAACTATCACGTGCTACACTTGGAGCACTTGCTGATCTTATACCTGATCTTATCTCCACTGCAGCAAGCAAACTTCAAGTATAATCAAGTTCTCTATTTATCAGATTCAATTAAGTTAATACAAGACCTAGAGCTTAGGGTTTTGCTAGATTAGTCAACTGATAATTGTCGAATTGCTTAAAAACCTAACAATTCGTCCAGAACGCTAAGGACCCTAAAACACGCAACAAACAAGCAAGTTCACCAAGAAAATGCTAAGATAAAAAGTGAGAATACTCACCGGTGATTGAGCATGCAGTGTTCTGTTGTGATGTATCCGCAACCATCAAATAATCCCTTGGCATCAACACTTGCCTCTTAGGTGGTGGTTGCAGTAGTTGCAGTGCTTCACTTGCCCGTTTCTTTGAAGACTGCGCCAGCTTTGGACAATGTGTCCTGATGTGCCAGACTTCACCGCAGTTGTAGCACACCCTTGCATCACTAGCTCAGAGTTCTTTTCCCTTAAGTCATCTTTCGGGCAGTCCTGAATCTTATGGTTTATACTACCACATCGGAAGCATGCGCTCAAGGAAAATCTGCACGTACTAGAATGCTCTTTCCCGCAGACCGTGCACGTACAGCGAGCAACAACCAACTTTACTGACCCATTCCCTTACACCTTCTTGAACTTGGGTCCAGAAGCACTCCCCAATTGGACATTGCGGTATAGTCTGTACTCGCTTCCTTCCCCCCCCCACCCCCTAACTTAGCTTCTTATAGCCCACTTTCAAATTGTGCTGCATTTTCCACACACTCAGCAACAGAATTGTAGTTTCGGACTTGGCAAACATTTCGGAGCTCAATCTGCAGTCCGCGCATGAAGCGACGAACCTGAACTTTCTTATTGTCCAACTCACGAGCCGCATATCGCCTAAGGTTGTTAAATTTAGGCTCATACTCCCTTACAGACTTAGATCTTTGGCAAAGGTTGAGAAAGGCTCCCTCTAGCCGATCAAACACTTCCGGTGGGAAGTACTTTGCCCGAAACTCCCTACCGAAGGTTTTCCAACTAGAGTTCGGGTTATCCATTCTACCTGATAGTTCTTGCTACCAGTTATGTGCATCCCTTTCCAAGTAGTGGACCACAATCCGGCTTAAACTTCACTAGGCAGCAGATAGAGTTAAAGTTTCTCTCGAGTCTACTCCGCCACTCATCTGTCTCGATTGGCTTGGCAACTTCAGAAAAGAACTTAGTGCCCAACTTTTTCATATGATCCATCATCTTCAGGTACGATGGGGTAACCATAGATTGTACCTCTTCAACCATATTCTCCACATGTACCAGAATCACATGCGGTGACACTACATCAGGCAGTCTCTCCAAGACTTGGGTCAACAAGCCAAACACTTAGCTCATCCCAATTGGATTCGCGGGTACCAGCACTCACGTTGGGAGGCTGCTAGAAACCAGACAGCATTGGCTCACTTCTCTCCACACTTTGATTATCCACACTTTGGACATCGTCTTCCTCGGAGCTTCCCGATAGAGCTCAGGAAGTTGCCTTATTCCCTACATTCGGCCTTCTTGTTCGGTTACTCTTAGTCATCTATAGTGACCAGATTCACTAAGTTAATCCCTCTTACTAACTTAGTTCAATTCATACCCACAATACTACATATAAGTATTACCGCGAGATCTTGGCGTGAGTAGGATTTTCAATCATCTAACCTGTGTATGCAATACCCGACTATCCTAGAACCAAACCGCACTATGATACCAACTTATAGCACCCTAACTCAAGATGCCTATGTCTTGATTCGATTCAGTTTGGTCGTGGACAGACCAAACACTTAGTCAATTTAGGTTCTTTTATTTACTTAGTCTGTTTTCGATTTATGACAGTTCGATAAGCCCAAAATTTTGCATAAATTAATCAAATGGGGTTTTAGTACAACAAAGTTTGCAAAAATGATAAAATAAATGTATATAGACCAAGTTTATCCCAGTTTATTCCATCCTTCCTCCCACTCACCTTGATCTCACTCCTACTTAGCCACTTTCACGGTCATTAAGTAAATCATTACCTACAATCACGCAGATTGGGTAAGTAAACAAATTGCTTAGTGAGTCGGCCATCCCGTCCCACTAGGACAAACTAGAAACGCATCAAACAATAAGCAATCCATTCAGAGAACAAGCAGTTTTCATGCACATAGTTCAATCCAATATGCTGCATTGGTCACTCAGATTCACCCGAATCAACAAAAGCAACAATCATGAACGAATACAGTAATCAGTCAATTAGAATATCCAGTCAAGCAAGCAATCTTAACCCATCTAAGATCTAACCCATCCACGAATTCAAGACTCACTCCCTCAACTGACCTTGACCGCCCCCACCACTTCCCACTCCATCAGTTCAGAAACTATCACTTTCTGTCCAAACACTATCACTCCATGTACGAACACTATCACTCTCTGTCCGAATTTCATGGACCATACTTGTCCGAATTTTACGGTCTTGTCAGAATTTCCCCATTCCAACCTGATTTTCCCGATCAAATTTCCACTTCTTTCCGATCCATCCGGAATCAGCCGAAGGGTCCGCGTGACATGTGCGTTACACACGCCTCTACCAAAAACAATAATGTAGTGGGATTTTTCAAATATTAAATAAAAACTGATCCGTTAAATAATGATACGTGATGAATTAAAAACAACACGAGTTTAGGTGTTTATTTAAAATGAGATCAAAGGTGGAATGACATGGATCAATATGCTAGCCGATACAGTTAATAAATAATCAAGTCATGAAAGCTCTTTTTAGTGCAACTTCAAGGTTTCAGCGATTAATAAAAAAGTTTAAGACTTCAACACTATCCGCGATATAGAACTAACATAATAGAGAACTTTAAGCGAGAACACTTATTGGAAATTATACATCAAAAATATAGGTTGATGGCAATTCGATATCTAAGCACGGTTTGAGAATAGCACGTGATACTTATCTTGGTGAGATGTCGGAGAGATTCATGACGTCTTCCTTGGCGTGAAGAATTCTTTTTGTCATTTTTGTACGTGAAGAATTCTTTTCATTTTCCCCACAGATGACACCAACTATTTAAACTGGATTTAGCACATATATTCGAAATCCTAAATCTAATTATTTGTAAAGAGAAGTGGGTAAGAATTCTGGTCATTAAGGAGATAAGAAAAATAAAATAAAGCACAATGTTTGTTAAATTTTAGCTGTATCCGAAGGCTACATACGTACCCCGAAGGGATCAAACCAAAAACGTAGTTCTAATTACATGAGGAAGTGTATTATCGATGACTCCATCCCCTTTCTTTAGAGATACTCTTCTCTATTTATATATAAATCAAGGAGGTTTAGACCTAGATTACAATGTAAGATTTCTTTTTCCAAATTGGAATATTGATATTATCTCTAAAATATCTTTATACATTTTTGGAAACATTTAATATTTGAGATATGAAATATTTCTCATCTTCTTGATTTGTATTGACTCGTAGATTTTGGGCCGAGATATGAGTTGAACTTTGAGCTTTTTGAAAGTTGACCTTTATGACAAGTTGAGCTTTTTGAAAGTTGAATTTTAAATCCGAGTTGAGCTTTAGATCCGAGTTGAGCCTTTTAGATCCGAGTTGATCTTTGAAGACAAGTTAAGCTTTGGAGCTGAGTTGAGCTTTAGATCTAAGTTGAGCCTTTTGACGAGTAGAGCTTTGGAGCCAACTGGAGTTTTAGATCCTAGTTGAGCTTTGGAGACGAATTGAGCCTTCTGACGAGTTGAGCCTTAGATCCGAGATCCGATACTTGTATTTAGCCGAATTGGATTTTTGTTAGAGTAGTAGTGGGGGGAACCCACCTCCAACACTTATGACATGTTGCTAACTATAATATTATCCTTTTATTATTTTCTCTTGTATGTTTATCTTAAAATTTGTAGGGTTATATTAATAATTATCGTTGTAAGTTATGATAACCCATCATAATTCTCTCCGTTATACGTACAAACAAAATGTTATTCTGTTAACTATAAAATTAACATACAAATAAAAAATTATATTGTTAACTTCCTAGGGTAAATGAGTAAACTAAAGTTAGATTGCAAATTATCTAATTTCTATTGTCATTTTCCTAATTTCATATTTATTTTTTGTCATTTCTCCAATTTATCAATTATTATATACAATTTGATAACACTATTATTATATATTTATACAATTTAATATAGTTTTGTGTTTTTGTTTTCCTTTGATTTTTCTTATTGGATCATCGTCACATATTCGTGTAATCACATAGACTAGCATTATAAATGGCTTGAGTATAGTAAAATGAGATTTTACGAAGTAACCAATAGCTATGTATAGTTAGTTTCTTTATTGAGTAGTTTGTTACGTTATTATTTAACAAAATGAAAAGTTACTGAAAATGTAAATTTGTAACAATTGATACACAGCTTAATTATGGATACACAAAATATGTATAAGCTTTAATTAATCTCAACAAAAAGTTAGATTTTTGTTCGCTAAATTAATTTTCTTCTGCGATTATTTATCCTGTGAACTTATAACAAACATATTTTACTATATGAATATCATTATATGAAAGTATTCAACAATTTTACAAGTGGAGCTTACCTAAGTAATATGAGTCATAATGCTACATTGCTACTAACGGTGGTTTTAAAAATGTCTTTCTTTTCCCTCTGGTTATCCGTCTACTTCAACTATATCTTTTCAATTAGTAATAATTAATAACCTTCCCATGGTACGATATGAGGTCACTAGACATAATTTTGACGAATACCAAAAAATTGACGATCTCATTTACATTTTAAGTCTAAAACTAAGATTATATATATATATATATATATATAGTATGTACAGATGTTTCTTATTATTGTTCAAAACATATTATAGTAAAACTAAAATAAAATATATAATACTCGAACCGTGCCTCCTCTACTTGTTAACATTTTCTCAACTGGGGTGATATTGACGTCGATAGATCATATATATACAAGTGACATACTTTTATTCGATTAGATAATCTCGAATATTTATACTTGTTAGTATATGAAAAACATATGGGTGTTATTATTTTAAATATTCCATATTAAATAAATATTTATTTAGGCACACAACATTATTTTATAACATAAGGGTCGAATACTATATATTTTTAGTGGTTCCAAAGATATCATTTGTGGCTGATACATCCATTCTTTGTATTTTGTTTTACAAAAAAAAATGCTGGTAAAATTGAACCCAAATATTATCTTATAAAGTAGTGAAAGGAAATTATCATTTATAAGAAAAAAATGTCGGATTATGGCTATTTTATCATTTCTATGCTATTTCTGCTTTAAAAGACATGAATTTTAAAATATTACCAAAACCTCTAATCGAGAGAGATCTAAGATCGACGTAGCCACGACAAAAAAGACAGTAGATATCACACAACACGCCATATTGGAATTATGATTCATAAGTAGTGATTCATCGTTTAGCATATATAATAATATCATGTTGACTCAACAATGTAGATTCGTATAATTTTCACTGTTCTCGATATTTTTGTCTCCTTCTCATCTCTCACGTGTTCGTGCTTATATGTTCTTTCATCTTTGTAACCGTTTCCGGATCCAAACACAAACATTCTGTTTCATTGTCCCCACTTTGCTTCATTGTCATTGCTTTCAGTTTTATCTTTTACTTACTTTTCATGGCTTTATGCCGACTACATGCAATTCACGACTGTACAGGTTTCATATTTCTTCATTATTGTAAGTAACTGATTATGGGCTTCAAAAGATCCAAATTTGAGGCTCATTACTGTCATTATGTGACTTGTTCTGGCAAACATATCTGAAGGCCCATTACCGGCCTAATACCGGCCCAATCTCTTATTGAAATGATCGAGGGTGGAGGGGACGTTGGTCCCTACAAACTCTGTTCCTCGTGAACAAAAAGAACAAGACTTCTTGCTTTTGGATAAAAAATGTCTACCCCATCTAGGAAATAAGAAGATGAAGTAGAAAGATCATCTCGTCATTATTGACTCGACCACTAAATGTAGTAACTTGGCTTGGCCACTAAGTGCATTAACTCATAACTTCAAGTCTGGTACCTCCGATTTGGAATCCTGGTTCGAGTTGATACGCACCAGTTTGGTTCTGTACTCCTTTATTAGAGGATATCATGGAAAGTGAAACCATGTTTATCAAATTCATTTGTGATTATCATAATCCTATTATATATTGTTGAGTTTCAAAAGTTACAAATTAACGAGATTATTCCAAATGTCACATCCAACGATCAAAGCTTATTCCATATTAATCTTTTATAGATAAAATCGATTTCAAAATTACTAATAAACTAGATTATTCCACCTGTCAAATACAACGACCAAAATTTATTTTGTATATATTTTTGTTAAAATGAAAAATTTAAATCTTTTTTCTCCTATATTTGGTTTTTAAAAGTTACTAATCAATGGAATATTTCCACGTATCAAAGTCAACAATCAAAACTATTTCGTATTTATATATTATTAAAATATTATTATATAAAATTATGTTTCAAAAGTTAATAATCAACGAGATTATTTCACATGTCAAATCTAACGATAATAAATTATATATATTATTTTAGGTAAAGTTGAGTTTCAAAAGTTACCAATCAACGATCAAAAATTAATTCATATTTATATTTTATTTAAAAAAATGATATCCTATCCTATCTTATTTGGATCTTAAAGTTAGTCATTAACAATATTTTTTACGTGTCAATGCTAACAATTCTAAATTTTATAGTATATTTATATTTTAAGATATATATTTTCTTAAATCTTTAAATTTACTACAAAATATTTATTTATATTCATAATACTAATATACAAAAAATTTGTAAATCATTACTTTCATTTATGATTATAAAATAAAATAAAATAAAGTAATCATATATATTATTTCATACTGAGTACTCCCTCTGTATTAAAATAGTGGTTGTTTAGAGCTATTTAAAAAACTATATACTTGTCATTATCGTTCTTTACTGCAGTATTTGTAAAGAAGTTCCAAACATAATCATATATTAATTATACATTATAAAATATTTGAAGAGTCATTTTTATCTTTAGATAAAATATCTATCCCTTTCAATATAGTCAACCCAGTCAATAAGTGTTGTCTAATACCTTAACCGTTCAAGCTTACCAAAAGAAAATTAAACTACTGCAAACTTTTTTTTGATAAAAAATACTGAATTTTTTATACGAGCAGTTTTGTAAACCTCTTTAAACAACAATGCATGTAGAAGGAAAAATACAGGTAGAAGAAAAGATACAAATAGAAGAAAAAAGAAGCTTGAATGATGAGATGCATGATTTCAAAGTAGTGCATGATTTCGATTTCAACAAAATTTATTCCGGACAAGAAAATAGAAGCTTTTACAATTGCCTCCATTAACTCTTTTTATGGAATTGAGATATTGGCGTTAAATTTTTGTATATCCTCCATTTTTATAGTCAAGTAAAAATATGTGTATTTAATTTAGCAAAAGCTCTTAATTATATGTTGAGTAGAGATGAATACTATGAGATTTGACTCCAATTATTAAAAACAGAAAATAGAAACAAATTTAAAATTACAGTTAAACCTCTATAAATTAATAATGTTAGTATTTTGAAAAATTATTAATTTAGAGAGATATTAATTTATCTATAAATTAATATTATTAATTTATAAAAAATCTGTAAAAAAAATACAAATATTCAGAAATATAAAGTTTCTTTATGGCACATATTATTAAATTTCTTTGATTAAACTTCCATTTATTTTGATGTTTACATATTTTATACAAAAATATGTTGATATTCTATTTTTCTTTTTTCATATATGTTAAATAGAAAAATGGAATATCAACACATATTTAATAATTTTATATATATGTTGATATTTCATTTTTCTTTCGACTTCCATTTTTTAATCATTGAGTTTCTTATATATATATTAATGAAGCTTTGATATGTTTTTCATTCTTGCATTTTTTCTTAACACACATCCTAGCAATGACTTCTCATCTTAAAGGTGTTACGAAATCAACCACAGATCAAATATGAAAGGAGTTATGTGAGTACAAAAGAGACCATATCACAAGCACTCAAAAAGATATGAAATTGAGGTTTGAAGAAAATTTTCATATAAAAGTTAGTCAAAGTACAATCTCAAACGATCAGCTGAATATATTTCCACAACTCTAGAAACCAGAACTAATATCAAGTGGCACTAACCAACAAAATATCCAATACCAAGACCGAGTGAATATGACGGGAGAAATATTTTTAGAGAAAGCAAAAGAGACATTGAAACTTATCTACCCTTAAGTTGATGTGGAACACCAATTTTTTCAAGGTTGGTTTGAAAATTTCAAGTTACGACATGGTATCAAATTATTTTGTCGTTTTGGAGAAGGCGGTTCAATCGATGTGCAAGACATGGAGAAGAAACTAGAAGCTATTAGGGAAAATATAGATAAGTTCTCTATGAAGTATGTTTTTAATATGGATGAAACTGGTTTGTTTTACATATTACAAGGTGATCATTTTCTTGCTACAGAACAACTTGAACGAAAAAGCCAAGACAAAGAAAGACTAACAATTGTTATTTGTTGCAATGAAATGAGTCTCAAAGAATTCATTTATGGATGATTGAAAAATTTGCAAAGCCACGTTGTTTCAAGAATGTGAACATGAATAACTTGAAATTGTCATTATCGTGCTAACAAAAGAGCTTGGATGACAAGTATGATTTTTGAAGAATATGTTCGTTGGTTTGATCAGATCATGCATGGTATAAGAGTTTTGTTAGTGGTAAATAATTTTCCAGCACATGCGTGTGATATTGAAGGATTACGTAACGTTGAGCTATTCTTCTTACCACCCAACATGACATCAAAAATTCAACCTTGTGATGCTGGAATAATAACAGCTTTTAAGATGCACTACCAAAGAAGATTTTATTGTGAGATTTTAGAAGGTTATGAGTTGGGAAAGCCGAACCCAAGTAAGATCAATGTTTTGAATGCTATCAATTTTGAAGTATCGGCTTGGACAATTAATGTTCATCAAGAGACAGTAGCAAGTTGTTTTCGACATTACAAAATTCGTTCAAAAGAAGTTTTATTAGGAATTTCAGAAGATGGATCAGCTTGTGATAATGTTATGGATGAACTGGAAGGTTTGATTAATAGTTTTGGTTATCAAAATAAAATGGATCTCAATAATCTACTTGACCATATCACAAGAACTCAAAGAGATATGAAATTGTGGTTTGAAGAAAAATTTCATATAAAAGTTAGTCAAGGTACAATCTTAAACACACTCAAAGGATAAACTGAATATCTTTCTACAACTCTTGAAACCAGAAGTAATATCAAGCCTGCACAAACCAACAAAATATTCAGAAATGGGAAATGTTCTTTTTGAGTGGTTTCTCTAATACCAAGACCGAGTGAATATAATGGAAGAACTATTTTTAGAGAAGGAAAAAGAGACAATGAAACTTATCTACCCTCAAGTTTATGTGGAACACCAATTTTGTTAAGGTTGGCTTGAAAATTTCAAGTTCCGACATGGTATCAAATCATTTTGTCGTTTTAGACAAAGTGGTTTAGTCAATGTGCAAGACATGGAGGAGAAATTAGAAGCTATTAGGGAAAATAGATAAGTTCTCTATGAAAGATGTTTTTAATATGGATGAAACTCGTTTGTTTTACAGATTACAAGCTCACCATTCTCTCTCTATATAAAAATTTGAAGGAAAAAAAAACAGGACAAAGAAAGACTAACAATTGTTATTTGTTGCAATGTAGATGGATCTGAAAAAACTCCTATATGGATCATTAGAAAATTTCCAAAGCCACGTTGTTTCAAGAATGTGAACATGAATAGCTTGAATTGTCATTATAGTGCTAACAAAAGAGTTTGGATGACAAGTATGATTTTAGAAGAATATGTTCGTTGGTTTGATCAGATCATGCATGGTAGAAGAGTTTTGTTAGTGGTAGATAATTGTCCAGCACATGCGCGTGATATTGAAGGATTACGTAATGTTGAACTATTCTTCTTACCACCCAACATGACATCAAAAATTCAACCTTGTGATGCTCAAATAATAAGAGTTTTTAAGATGCACTACCGAAAGAAATTTTACCTTGAGATTTTAGAAGGTTACGAGTTGAGACAGCCGAATCCAAGTAAGATCAATGTTTTGAATACTATCAATTTTGAAGTATCGGCTTGGACAATTAATGTTCATCAAAAGACAGAAGCAAATTGTTTTCGACATTGCAATATTCATTCAAAGGAAGTTTTATCAGGAACTTCAGAAGATGGATCAGCTTGTGATAATGTTATTGATGAACTAGAAGGTTTGATTAATAATTTTGGTCTACTTGACTATCCGGGTGAAAAAGATACATGTTCAGAAATTCAGACATTAGAAGAAGTTATGGATTCTGTAATTAATGATGATGAAGAAGTCGAAGATGATGAAGTTTTGGAATGAGATACACGTCATGAAGCAATCATAGCATCTAGAACTCTTCAAAATTTTTTGATACGATCGAAAAGATAAAATCAGAAGTTTTAGAAGCAATAAGAAAAATTAGAGATGACCTCCAACGAGATTCCAACTTCCAAAAAGACAAAAAAACACTATTATCATATTTTACTAATTTATCTTAAGAATAATTACGTATGCCTAATATTTACAATTATGAATTTATGATATTATTTAGACTATATTTTTACATAGGAGTTTCAAAATAATTATTATCTTATTAATTTATTAAATTTGATCAAGTTTTACAATGGTCCGACTTGGAACCAGTGAATTTATTAATTTATAGGGATTATTAATTTATCGAGTATTAGTTTATGGAGATTATACTATAATTAAGATTGTAATCATGTGAGGTATTACTTGTGAGGTTAATATAATGAATTTACAGTAAATCTTAATCTATGTAAAAAAGTCTAAACCAACAACTATTTTAATATATATGTGTATGTAACAGGCTTAATGAAAATGAAGGAAAAATGTTCTTCTTTCTCACAACACATTCTCTCTTATACTCTTACAAGAATCTCATGGTATCAGAGCAATAAGCTCTTGAAAAATTTCATAATTCCGCTACTCAATATACCCTACAAACTATGTCACTCTCTTTCCCTAAATCTTTTCCGAAAAATCATTCCGAAAACCTTTGTTACTGTTCTTCTCTCACAAAATTTTTGAAAAATACTCAATGGAAAATTCCAAAAACTTTGGTGTTGATGTGACACTCAAAAGAGTGAATTATGTATTATGGTTAAGGACCGTAAAATCAGTTTTGATTGGCAGAGGACTTTGGGACCATGTCGAGGTGGGTGCTCCAAAGAGGTCGGTCCAAATCAAAGGAAAAGCCAAGGAAGGGAAGGAAAGCAAGACGGTTGAAGCAACAGTTATAGATGACGGAAAATGGTACCAAGATGACCAAGTGATCCTCATCATCTTACAAATCTCAATCGATTTATCCATCCATCCAGGAGGCCTACTCATATTGTGAAAGCTCCAAACACCTTTGGGATATATGAGAACTTGTCGAATCTTAGCCGGGTTTATGAGGTAAAGAAGGAATTAAGTGAGCTAAAACAAAGAAAAAATGGAGTTCACTAAGTAGTTTGGGAAGTAAAGGTCACTTCGGGCCGAACTTGAGATCCTTAGACCTCCCACCGTGGATCCAATGATATTAAGTGAAAGAATGGAGCAAGACAAGGTCTTTGGGTTCATGAAGAACATCAATCCAATCTACAATGATCTCATTCGCCATCTCCTAAGGTCGGAGAAACTCCCAAGCTTGGAAAAAGTTTGCGGGTTCATTCAAAGAGAACAAGGAAATCGAGGTCTTCTTGGAGAAAAAGGAGAGCTTGTTATGGCCAATAAAGTTGCCTATCGACAAGAGGAGAAAAAGGTATGGGTGATCACTGCAAGAAAAAGGGGCACTCCAATAACCAATGTTAGATCCTACACCCACACCTCAAGCAAAACCGTTGGGAGCAAAACAAAGGAAAAATGACCAATCTTGCACACGGGGAGGATGATGGATCTAGGACCGAGAAAGGATCAACCAAACATGCTATGGTGGTGGCCAAAACAATGTCGGTAAAACCATGAAGAATATGTGAAAAATTCCGACCTTGCGGAGCTTATCAAGTGGTTATGAAGAAGACGAAAGAAGATCAGAACCAAGCAACAGTAGCAGTGGAAGGTTTTCCACCTAAAATGATGGCGATGCATCGTGTGCTATGGAACATGGATAAAGGAAGTGAGAGATGGTTGTGTTATGGCGGAACCGCCTGAATTTTTAGGTGTCATGAGATTGATCCAGCCTCAAATTGGAAACCTCAGCGATAACTATTGTCCTATGTATACTATTGACGATATTAAAATGTAAATATAGCCTATATAGAAATTGATTCAATCAAGAAAACCTTTTGATTCTGCGGTAAAAAAAGGGAACAAACCTCAATGCTATATGTTATACAACTGATCAAAACCGGAATCACATCTTTAAGTGAGAATCTAACAAATTCCGGATGATCTTACAAAGTGGCATTTTTAACTTTCTGCCAGATAAACCTAAATCTTACAATGGCACAACATTTGCTCTTGCCTTAAGAAAAAAACAAAACAAAAACTCTCGAGAACTAATCTTGGATGAGTATAACAATAATCCAGTATTGTTTGTTGGATGAGTATGACTTTTGACTATGGTATATCATTAAGATAGCCGAAACAATGCGAAAATGCCCCGGACAAAAAGATAGGGATTACGACGTACCATTAGTGTCTTAACTTGTAAAGTGAAGAATGTATGAGTTATCCGACTTGCATGCGACATTGACGGCCATGGAGGTTCTTGAGCCTTGTGAGTTCTTTCCGTCTCTTTCTGGCTTCTGCTGCAGCTAACGATCCTTTGTTTTTCCCAGGTAGAGAAATCAAAACATGATGACCAGGTGGCATCGGTGCAACACCATTAGTTGCATCACTAACATCTTCATGCTTTAAACTGTGAGATTGTTGCGTTACAGGAAAACCATCTCCTCCTTCTGAGAGGACTTCAGTAGCACATTCATTGAGATCATACAATGGTCTAGTATCGGGTGAAACTGAGTTCTCTTCTTCGATTGTAGATGGTAGATGAGACCGCAGAGTTTTTATGACCTCTAACGGTCTTGCCTTTGAATCATCAATATGGTGCCTGTTTGAAGGAATACCTCTTTGTGTATCTTGAAGTTCGAAGGGGACGCCGTTGCTGTGATCAGGGAGAAACCAAGGGCAAGGCACAACATAGAAATGAGTTTTTGGCCCATTATCATCTCCATGATTTTCAAGCTCCTGCGAGGTCATAGTTTTAACAGAAGCTCCTCCTGATGTGGCGAATTCAAGTGGCCTTATCATTGGATTTGAGGATTGAGTAACATGAGGCCAACAGAAAAGCTGATATGGATTCTGATTGTAGAAGTAAAACGGAGTAGATGTTGTAGACATCTCAACTAGTGATGGCTTGGGCGATTCTTCAGGTTCTTTCGTATCTGGTTTTACTGACTTAGATACCTGTAAAAACATATGGCAAATCAGATATTGCAGTGTGAGCACTAATGCCCTGATACGACTACGGTGTTCAATATATTGTGTAACCTGTTCCTTTAGCTGTTTGTTAATCGTCTCTAAAGACTGAAACTCTTTCAAGGCCCAATCCTTTTCCTGCAACCAGAAATGTCATCAGCTACAGTAACGGTGTCTTGGGTTCACTTTTGCTTGGTAAAAAATGTAAATTAAATGGTTTACTTACCCTCCTCAAATTCTCATTCTCATATGTCAGATCAGCTGCTTTTTTACTCAGCTCTTCACACATTGCCTGGATATACAAGGAATAAATACTTACAAACATTAATCTATTATGCAGCTGATTGTCCGATATGAACATTGACGATAGAACCAAATTAACCTACAGTGTTACGTTAACAATACCTGTCTTCGCCGAATTGTCTGCCTCGCAGATTCTCTGTTAGCTAAAATTCTCCGTATTCTACGTTCTTCTCTTTCAGCCTGGAGAGTAGCAGTAGCACGTGAGTTCCCAACAAAAGAGCCACGCCAACAAAAGAAGAGAAAACTTTTGGACTCCTTTTAACAATACCTCACTTAAATTCTGTCTCGAGCGACCACATCCATTTGATCTACACCTTAGGGTCGAGGCAAGGTTTGGTTTTGGTGTTTCACCATTTACCTCAGTCTTAACCAGAACTGTAGTTATTTCTTTGTTAACAGGTTGAATTTCTCCTTCTTCATCTTCTTCTTCTTTCACTGCTCGTTCCTGTGCCCAGCAAAAAAACATCTGGTTATACCAATAGCTTAACTTGGTAAATGACCAAAGAGCTAAAGATAAACCTTCTAAATTATGTGATAGATTATGACATCTATAATTGTATAATGATATCCATTTAATCAGAGTATAATCACAAACGCGTTGCGCGAATTTCTAGCTATTCGAAATTCGATTCTTTGGATCTAATCAGATAAAACATATAGTTTCGCACTTGTAAATACAGATTTAGTGAGAGTAAAATCCAAAAAACAGTCATGGAAAGGGAAAAGCGAAGAGACGAGACCTCAGCGAGATCCGGAGTAGGTAATGTTTCGGAGTCAGATGATTTCAACCGCGAGTCACATGGAGGAGGCTCGGTCTTGACTCGCTTCCTAACTCGTTTCCCTTTACTCCCCCAACTAGCCGCGGATTCGAAAACCTGCTCTCGCATTATCGCAAGCTGCGCCAAATCCGCCAATGCCTCTGCCGCTTCCAGCTCCGTCATGTTCGCCGCATCCTCACCGGAGGTAGACGACGGAGAAGACGAAGACGACGATGAGCAACAACTCGAAATAGGCTCCAACTCCATCGAAAAAATTCAAACCAAAAGATATTTGCAAAAAAAAAGAAAAAACGTAGCAGAAAGAAAAGAAAAAGAGAGAGAGAGAGGAACTGTAACTCCCAGAGGACGAGTAGTGTAGAGCGAGAAAGGGAGAGAGGGAAAATGCCAGAGAGCCCAACGATACTGAGAGAGAGACACGTGTCATGCCAGCTCATCGCCTACAATTGGTTGCTTAAGTATAGCCCATGTATCTATGCACGCCACGTCTCGCTATGCACCAAGTCAGCAAACTCTGCACGTGCCAAGTGAGGCATACGTGCGAAGCCGAGATTTGGGACCGCGACCTCAGAACTGGGAAGAGGCGCAAAGTTTAAGATGCAAGGTCGGTTTAAGCAGCGAAGATCATGCCACGTGTTACGCTATCATTGGGTCTTTACGTGGCAACTTCTGAGCCATGAGATCAAGTGGTGAAAGCTAGATTGATGGTCTGCATCTTACGGTTGGAGCTTCTCGAGCATCCACCAACACACAGAGCCGGTTTAGAAGGAGGCCGGCGGTACCACCGTCTCGGCTAAGGCCCAAAACAGATTTTTTTTTTTTTTTGTTATTTATTTTTTTTATTAAAAATAAAAAAAATATTCTAATGAATTTTAATAATTGATGAGGACGGCTGGCGGAGTTGTGTTGTTACTTTACAAATTATCAAAGTACCAGAGATCGAACCCCCTACCTGCAATAGCATGGGTGAGATTTAAAATGCAGTAGACTAGTTGATAAAAAAATGAATGTTAATAATTTTTTTTGAAAAATAAAAAATCCCATTATTTTTAAATAAACCAATTTTTTAAAAAATAAAAAATAAGCGATTCCAGTTTTTTTTATTTTTTTTTAAAAAAAGGCTTAAAATTTTTTTGGTTAAAGCCAAAAAATTTATTATTAAAAAGTAAACAAAAAATAATTTTGCTTAAGGATCCGTTTGAATGTTGAGCTGGTCCTGCCAACACACAATCATTCTTTTTAGTGTTAGGATCGTATTCAACATATATGGGCCAATTGGCTAATTAATATAGGACATTTAGGGGTTTATTACAAATGTGTCAAAGAAGAGAAAAGATAAGTTTATCCAATCGAAAAACTCTCTGCAAAAACTTGTAAATGGTGGGTTCGAGAAAAGGTTGAGCGCAGCAAATACAAAAAAAAGCCAACTATCACCACATAGAAAATGCTAAATGGACTTTTTTTTTATAGGTATGCTCCTAAAAGAAGAACTGAAAATGATCGAAGCAGAGCTAGGATTAATCTTGAAAAGACAAGTGGCTGGTCAAAACAAAGATAATCATGTTCGAATAAAAGAAAGCTCTTATCAAAACAGAAAGGTTGGTGATCAAAGGAGTAAGCAACAAATTGTACAACTTCAAACTCAATTAAGAAAATAAAAGCTCGACGACGACATCAAAAAGTTTTTGAAAGAAGTGTTTGAGGCTTTGGAAGCAATTCAAAAGGAGAACGAGCCACTCACCAAGCTGTTAATATTAAAGCAAACACGAAGAGATCTCAGTGATTGGAAAATAAAAACCTAGAACATAAATTGTCAATCAACAAAGAGACCATGGTACAAACAAAACACGTATATTCTAAGTCAATCCTTCAAAAATAACTTAAACCAATCTGTGAACCAGAGCAACACCATACGATTGAGCATGATAGTGATAAAGCTAAAGAAAGCACAAAAGAAAACAAACAACTTCCAGTGCCAACCACTTCACAAGCTTCACTCAAGCTGATAAGGATCGAGTCTAACATTCAGATGGTGATAAAATGGAACCCGAGCTCTACACATCGAGTCAAGGGATCGAGTTTGGGCAATATGACCAACATGAAGCTGAAATATTCTCAAACTTCTTGTGTAGTACTCATGTAAGTATGGATTATGAGTCTATTCAGTATTTGAATAATATCATATTTACTCGTAGCTTCAGATAATCTATTTTTTAATATTGAGGATTCTAGTATAATACACTAGATCTTGTCTGTAAATGACAAGGAAAATATAAGTAGCATCAACAGCCTTGAAAAAACCACACTCACGAGGAGCTTAACAATGAATCAAACAAAGAAAGAAACAATCCTTATCACTATTCCTTGTCACTACCCAAGAAAACGCTATTGAAGAAGAAAAACATTTCATGCTAGAAAACGTGAGGGAATTTTGTGTGTCAAGTTCTGTTTTTGATCAAATGATTATATATTTTGAAGCACTCACATTTGACAAGTTCTCTAAGCAAATGTGTTTTACATTTGATAAATTTTGTGAATTTAGCCCTTCCTTAGGAGTATCATTGAGCGACAATGTGTTTGAAATGATTAGAACTAAAACAGATTGTGCATTGTTTAGAACTAAGCCTGAAAGTCACTCACCATTGTTTCAACCGGATTGTGCATTGTTTAAAACAGATCGGCAAGTCACTCACCAATCTGTTAATACAAAAGCAAACAAGGAGAGATCTCAGAGATTGGAAATTCAAAATATAGAAAATGATCATCAATTGCTAATCCATAAAGAGACCATGGTACGAACAGAAAATTGGAGGCTAAGCCAATCCTTCAACCATCACTTGAAGCAATATGTGAACCAGAGTAACGCCACACAATGGAGCATGAGGGTGATAAAGCTAAAAAAAGCACAAAAGAAAATAATCAACTTGCAGTTCGAACCACTTCACAAGCTTCACTCGAGTTGATAAGGATCGAGTCATGGGATCGAGTCTCATATTATGATGGTGATAAAATGGAGCTCGAGCTCTACACATCAAGTTTGGGCAATCTGGCCAATTTGAAACTGAAATTTTCTCAAACTTCTTGTGTAGCACTCATGTAAGTGTGGCTTACGAGTCTATTCAATATTTAAATAATATCATGCTCATTTGTAACTTCAAACAATCTGTTTTTAATATTGAGGATTCTGGTATAATGCACTTGATCTTGTCTTTAAATGACAAGGAAGATACATGTAGCATTAACCGCCTTGAAAGAACCACAGTTACGAGGAGAAAGAAGCAAGTGAAATGGAGCAGCCAACTAGCTTTGTGCAAGAACCAATTTTCTTATCCCAATTCCTTGTCACTACCTAAGAAATCACTATAGGAAAATTAATATGGTTGGAAATGGATGGAACTTGTTTGTGATTGTTTCCATTGAAGAAGGAAAACGTTTTGGGCTTGAAAACGTGATGGAATTTTGTCTGTCAAGTTCTGTTGTTGATCAAATGATTCCATCTTTTGAAGTAATTACATTTGAAAAGTTCTCTAAGAAAATGTGTTTTCCATTTGATGATTGTCGTGAATTTAGCTATTTCTTAAGAGTGTTTTTGACGAGTAGTGTGTTTGGAATGATTAGAACTAAAACATACTGTGCATTGTTTAGAACTTGGCCCAAAAAGATTTCTTTGTTTAAGAACATGTTGGTTGAACATTGCAAGCTGAATGTGAAAGATCATTTGTTTGAATTTAACCATTCTATTATGAAACTGAAATCCTTAAGTAAAGAAAACAGGTGAGATCATTTTGAGAAACTAGTTTCCTATTCCTACCATACATTCGATGTGTTTTCTCTAGTATTTGTAAAAGAAAATTAAAGATAGGTTAAACATTCAAGGCCAAAGACAATTCAAGTTTTGAGCAATAAAATTGATTATGGACCAAGCTAACACATGAACTGGAAGTACTTAAGGAAAGAAACTACAAACAGATGATCTAAATATCGCTTGAAGTCCACAAAACAGTCCACTGGTGGAAAAAGACCAACGAAACCACCTTATGTGAATCAAAACAAGCACCATAACTTTGGTCTTCTCATTCAGATCAAAGAAGAGCCACCAAACTCAACATCTAAGCCAAAGACGAGATTATGCCAATTTGAAGGTTAATTCTAAATCTAATTTGTATTCATAAGTATTAACTTGTTGTATGTCTATGCAGATGATACATATTTGAGGTCAAATCATTCTCAAGAAGAAGGGGGTGATATAAGAATGGTTGAGCAGCTTGAACCGGAGTAAGGAGAGCTTGAAGAACTCGGACCAGAGGAGCTAGAGCCAGCTATGGAGATACCAAGCGGACGACAAGAGCCAAATCCAAGAAACCACAAAAAGCCATTGGCACAATGCTCAAATAGGCTGATACTAACCTCAACTTTTTAGCTAATCCAACTACATTAGTTGTGCTTTAAGCTAGCTAAAGGTTGTCTAAAGGAGGATTATATGCTTGCACTCCTTTTTCCTTTGTGTAGTTTTGTCCCATTGAGTTTTTAGACAAGGTTTTTAATGAAGCAATGCTATATACACTTACCCAATAATCTCCTTAGACAACATTGCTCAATATTAATCAAAGAAAGTTGACATTTGGATTGGGCCAATTTAATTTAAGTTAAATAAGTTTTTATTTCATGTTTATGCTTTATTTGGCCTATGTAGACTCTTATGTTCTTGGCCCTTTAGCACTCTATGGTTTCCCTTACTCCTTTATATGTTTCTCAAACTGCATTGATCATATCTATCAAATATTTTAATCAAAAACTTCTTACAAACTTGTTTGATCTGTACGGTCTGTGATGTGAATACTCTTGGATCTCATTCCCGTGTGTATTAGCCTAAGTGAATTCAAGCTAAATTTTAAGATACTTTGACCTCTCTTGATAATTCAAATCAAACCATTTTTCTTCACCAAAAATCACGCCTCCATCTTCACACTCGCCGACTCTGACTCGTTCGTTGGATCAAGCTCATATTTTTTCCAATAGTCGCGTCAACGTCTAAACTCTTTGCTGCTTAAGTTTCATCCAATTCTTTGCATTCCACAGTCTGAAATCGTTGTCAACATTCGAGTTCAGTCTGTTCATCTCCCAATCATTTCAAAATCGCTACAACCCATACAAAGTAATCTAAGGCGTTGTTCATAGCCCCCTAGAAACGTATCGCGTGGTATCAGAGCCTCCTTTGTATCATGTTATGTTTTCTAAGCTTTTTGATTTATCTTTTGGTATTCTAGATCTTAGATCTGTACAATTGCTAGGGTTGCTCGTATTCTCTTTGCTTATTTCAGAATTTGTGTGTGACTCTTAAGTTTCTAGGTATCGAAATCATAGAGCGCTTGTCTGGGAGTGTTTTTCTGTTTAAAAGAATAGATTACTTGTGTATTTACAATTTCTCTTGGACTATTTTACTAGTTTATTTTGTTCTTATTTGCATAATACCATGGAAGAAAAAATATGTTATTCTAACCTGAACGCACATGATGACGAGGATTAGTACATGGACGAGTAGATGACTGAAGTTGAAGAAGACTATGGTCCTGACTTCTATATTGATCCAAACCACCAAATTATGAATCTGATCAATCATACGACACAATGATTTCAACATAAGGCCAAATATATAAAAATCCTTTCACTTTTAACTATGTGATTTATGTTAATCCTTATCGTCAATCTGCTCATAAAATTCAACTTTATTCGTTTTCAGAAAAAGAAGCTATCTAGAGTGGAACGAAAACATAGATGATTGGTTTTACTACAAACATGTCAAAGATTAGCTTATGCAATCTACCAAATCTCTGGAGAAGCTTATAAGTGGTGGGTTCGAGATAATACTGAGCACATAAGATACAAAAAGTTAACGGTCACCACATGGAAAATGCTAAAGGGACTTTTTTTGACAAAGGTATTCGTCTTAGAAAAAGATTGAAATTAATCAAAGTAGAGCTCAAACTGATCGTGAAATAGAATTGGCTGGTTGAAACAAAGATGATCATGTTCGAATAGAAGAAACCTCTGATCAAAAAAGAAATGTTGGTGATCAAAATAGTAAGCAATAAACTTTACAACTTCAGACTCAGTTAAGAAAACAAAAGCTCGATGTCGACATCAAAAAGTGTTAACAAGCAGTGTTTGAGGCTATGAAACTAATTTAAAAGGAGAAGCGAGTCACTCACCAATCTGTTAATACAAAAGCAAACAAGGAGAGATCTCAGAGATTGGAAATTCAAAATCTAGAAAATTATCATCAATTGCTAATCCATAAAGAGACCATGGTACAAACGGAAAACTGGAGGCTAAGCCAATCCTTCAGCCACCACTTGAACCAATATATGAACTAGAGCAATGCCATACAATGGAGCATGAGAGTGATAAAGCTGAAGAAAGCACAAAAGAAAAGATTCAACTTGCAGTGCCAACCACTTCACAAGCTTCACTCGAGCTGATACTGATCGAGTCTCACATTTCGATGGTGATAAAATGGAACTCGAGCTCTACACATCGAGTCAAGGGATCGAGTTTGGTTAATCTAGCAAACTAGAAGCTAAAATATTCTCAAGCACTGAGCTAAGTATGGCTTACGAGTCTGGTATAATACACTTGATCTTGTCTTTAAATGACAAGGAAGATACATGTAGCATTAACAGCTTTGAAAGAACCACAATCACGAGGACCTTAACAATGAATCAAACGGAGAAAGCAGCAAGTGAAATGGAGCATCCAACTAGTTTTGTGCAAGAACCAGTTCTTTATCCCAATTCATGTCACTACCCAAGAAATCACTGTAGGAAAATTAATATGGTTGGAAATGGACGAAACTTGTTTGTGATTGTTTCCATTGAAGAAGGAAATTGTTTTGGGCTAGAAAAGGTGAAGGAATTTTGTGTGTCAAGTTCTGTTTTTAATCAAATGATTCCATCTTTTGAAGCAGTTATATTTGACAAGTTTTATAATCAAATGAGTTTTACATTTGATGATTTTCGTGAATTTTTCTATTTTAAGAGTATTTTTGAGCAGCAATTTTTTTGGAATGATTAGAACTAAAATAGATTGTGCATTGTTTAGAACTCGGTCGTAAATGATTTCTTTGTTTAAGAACATGTTCGCTGAACCTTGCAAGCTTGATGTAAAAGATCATGTGTTTGAATTTAACCATTCGATTATGAAACTAAAATTCTTTAGTAAAGAAAGCATGAGTGATCATTTTTAGAGACTATTTTCTATTCCTACCACACATTTTGATGTGTTTTCTCTAGTCTTTGTGAAAGAAAAGTAAAGACAAGCTAAACATTCAAGGTCAAAGACAATTCAAGTTTTGAGCAATCAATTTGATTATGGACCAAGCCAACATATGAGTTTTTAGAAATGGAAGTACTTAAGGAAAGAAACTACAAATAAATGATCCATATATGCTTGAAGTGCACAAAAATAGTCCATGGGTGAAAAGAAGACCAACAATTCAAACCACCTAATGTGAATCAAAACAAGCACCCTAACTTTGATCTTCTCATTCAGGTCAAAGAAGAGCCATCAGACTTAACATCTAAGACAAAGATGAGATTGTGCACAATTTGGAGGTGAGTTCTCAATCCGATCTGAATTCATAAGTATTAACTTGTTGTATGTCTATGCAGACGATGCATATTTTAGGTCAAATCCTTCTCAAGGAGGGGATGATATAAGAATGGCTGAGCACCTTGAACTGGAGCAAGGAGAGCTTGAAGAACTCAGACCAGAGGAGCTAGATCCAACTATGGAGATACCAATAAGAACCATGGCAAGAGCCAAAGCAAAGAAACTATAAGAAGCCATTGGCACAATGCTCAACCTAGCTGAAAGCAACCTTAGCTCATTAGCTAATCCAACTACATTTTTGTGATTGAAGCTAGCTAAGAGTTAACTAACGGAGGTGTAATAATCAGCTGTCAAAATGCTTCCTTTTGTCTCTCATAATCAGTTGTCAAAATCTTCTTTTGATATAGTTCATTTATGTATATGGGATTCTGACGCACACGAAAGTCTGAAAACGGATTTACCGGCGTGAGTCGGATAGATTAAGCCTAGAATCGACCAGGGTTTTATCTGGAATCCACCAAAAACTCTAGAGTCCACCAGAGGAAGAAGAACAGTCACTGCTTCTCAAAGAAAAGTTTATTAATACAAAGATGTGTTTTACAATGACTTTTAGGATCTATATATAATCCCAAAGACACCTAGCAATAAAAAACGTAATAATAAAGAGCAACAAAGACAAAGAGTAAATGCAATGAAGGGAACTGAAACTGATGATGGATTGAGAAGATGAAATGATGAAAACAAAAGGTTGTTGACCAAACAAAATGATGTTGACATATCAAAATTTTGTTAACGCAACAAAACAATGTTGATCAAAGACTGCTCCTGCATCAGGTCCTTTAGTAGTTGAATGAATAGAAGGTTTTAGATATTGTCTTACTATTGTAGATGAATGTACTAGGTCGATATTTATCTATATGCTTTGAAATAAAAGTGTTGTTTCTTTGCTTTTTCCTGATTTCGTTACACATGTTAAGACTCAATATAGTGTTGTTATTAAAGAAATTAGAAGTGATAATGCTCCATAATTAGCTTTCCCTCGTTTGAGTAAGAAATATAGAATTGTTCATCAATTTTCATGTACTTATACTCCACAACAAAACTCTTTTGTTGAGCGTAAACATTAATATCTGCTTAATGTATCTCGCACATTACTGTTTCAGTCAAATGTTCCTATTGTGAATTGTAGTAATTGTATTTAGGCTTCGGCCTTTATAATTAATCGCATTCGTTCTCTTATTTTATAAAAGTGTCCATCTTATGAAAGTGTTTTCAAGAGCAACATGATTATAATTTTCTTAAATATTTTGGTTGTTTGTGCTATGAATCTACTCTTGCTAAAGATAGGAACAAATTCAGTCCTCGTTCTATATGAAGTACTTTCTTAGGATACCAAGTGGTTATACAAGATATAAGGTTTTGAATCTAGAAACTAATGAAGTTTTTGTCTCCCCTAATGTTGTATTTCATGAAAAGAAGTCCTTTTCAAATATTTTTATTCAGTTTATTATTCTCATGATCCGTTTTCAAAAAGTATTTTACATGTTTCTACACATGTTGCTCTTGATGATTTACAATATATACATGTGCATACATATGAGCATTTTAGGCAGTCCACATAACCTATTTTAGAAATTATTGATATATCTGTATAATTGAATTTTAATTTGCATGTTGAACATGAATACAAATCTTCAATTGGTGTTGAGTCAGGTTTAGGTCATGAAGTTGTTCATGTTCCATTGGAGACTGTACCTCCTGCATGTTCTCAAGCTTCACTACTTATTGCTAGGCCTAAACAAGATATTAAAGTTCCAATACTTATCCGAGTATCATTATTCTCTTATACAAATTTCTCAAATGTCTACATCTATTCACTAAATGAAAAATTCACATTGTTAGCACCGGATTACAACTATTATAGGTAAAACACAATGTTATTATAAATGTTGTATCTGCCCGTGCTATAATATGGTCACCATATATTATAGTGCTTATTCAATATGCTATTATATCATGTAATCTAATAGCATTTTATTAGTGATATATTTTAGTGTACCATAACAGGACATAAATGCTTTACTATATTTTATTGTATCAGTTTTTGTGTGTTGTTAAAGCTTTTACTATGATAATATTTCTTTTCTATATAATACTTTTATACAACATTATCTATAAGTAATAAAATAGTTTTATACAACAATTTAGTATCACTTTCAAAACTTTTTTTAATGGCTTTGTATATATGCGATGATTTACACTATAATTGAATTATTCAATATTAAACGCTAATTTACACTGAATCTATTTTATGCACATGAAAATCATATACTGAAACAATATATATATATATATATATATATATATATATATATATATATATATATTAAACATTCAAAAGAAGTCTTACAAGCAGAATTCAACATTCAAACATCATACACCAAATCAAACAACATCCAAGCATCCAACATCTAATAGCTTACTTCTTATATAGCATTACACAACATAAGATTCATGTTCAATAAGATACCACTTTATCGATAGGCCAAGTAATACATGTACTTTACATATATCCACATATTCACTGCATTTGCCCCTAATTGAGCAAACTGAACTAGGTGTTCCAGACTGTTTGTAGACGAACATCCTTTTGCAACCACCTGTTCCTTTCCACTGATATCCATCAGTTTGCACTTCTAATTTTCATTGGTAGATTGTCCAGTTTTTTTGTGTTAAGATATAGAGTGAATGTTAGAAACTGAGTAAATATGATAAACATAAAAGTAAAGGATGAATCTATATTACCAGAGATTTTATAATAGGTGATGATGGCAAACTCTTTTCAAATTCTTAACAGGTGCTGGTGGAGTTGATGTTCTCTCCATTTGACAACATGTTGTGTGCATCTGTCAAGATTCAACTAAAGAATGTAGCTAGTTATCTATTTCAAAACGACACTTGATGCATGCCATGCTACGAATGTCTTGAATCAATCTTCTATAGTACTAATCTCCAAAGTAGGCCTCCAAAGAAATATATCTGGTAAAAGTACAATGCCAACAAACATCTTCCCTGCATTTGGTCCTAATGCAAGCCCATTGACAAATGTTGTTGGCTCTTGTGTCTGCCGAATTGATTTTTATGCAATGTTAATATACATTTTCACCTTAAGGCATGATGTTTTCTTGCCCATGCATACCATATGGCCGAATACAATTCTTCGCATGCCACACAATATTTTTACCAAATTCTTTCTCAATACTGAACATATTAGGTGAAGGTCGCCAGAGAAGTGTATCAGGTTTTGTTACAACTTCTATTAACACATTCACTGCATTTGCCCCTAATGGTATGTCATTCACAAAGTCTTCAATCGAACCACTCTTTGATGACTACAAGTGTAAGGAATTTGGTTACGCCTACGATCTTTATTCTTATCACTAGTTGCCTACATGTCAAACCATCATTCTCTTATATACATTAATAAAGCAGAAACAAACAAACTTATTTCTAAAAATGACCAGATATACATAAACACTTAAGTACCTTGAATGCATTACTAGTTTTCAACCTTCAAAATTTATGTGAGTCATTAATTGTCACAATTTTTTGTCTCAGTTCCATCATTTCTTGATTATTAGGTGCATATTAATAGGTGCAATTCTAACCAGGTGACTAGTCTTGATTTAGATGACCTCTACAGAAAACTCATTTGTTTCATAGTTTCAGTTTCCTGCAATTATATTAAACAAATTACAAAGTATTAGTACTATAAATTACATTCAAGAAATAGTACATAAGTTAGATAACTTACCTGAATACGTCAATGGTATTACCAAGTTGATGTGGACCAAGAATTAACAAGGTTAATATTTGATCCCATGTAGGCAACAAAACAGGGCATATTGTAATTTACCAACAAAACAGGGCAACAACTTTCCCTTGTATTCTGCATATTAAATGGATTGAATCTATCTATTGAAAGGCCTAACTGGATATTATGTGGTCTGCAGCAATGAAGGATACTTCTCATTCATTTGATCACATGTAGCTCAGTCCACTAGATGATGCATTTTATCATCGCTGCTCTTGTCATTGAAATGCCATCTCAAGTCTCTCGCTATTTCGTCCGACCTAAGAATCCTCCTGAGACGTGGTATTATAGGAAAATACTGTAAAATTGTGGTACTCTCTTCATCAACACACCAGTGTGCAAATTACTCATCCACCATGAAGCTTGACATATTAGAGAGTTATCAAGATTCATGTACTTCTTCCTAAAAATGCAACAATCATTAATGCAAGTTTGAATCTAATGGTACCCCATGTCAACGAATTTCAAGAACTTTTTCACCTCGTAGGATGAAGTGTAAAGAACATTATTCTCCGGTAGCATCTCTGGTAATGTTTCAAGCAGATCACTAAACCTCTTATCAGGCCACCCATTCTCTCTCTCTC
>JAKUCM010002034.1:0-51570 GCA_023374145.1 Lepidium sativum
AGTGGTGTCATAGGTCGCACCATTATCAATTTAACTTTAATCTTGATGATATATGTATTTGTGAACCCGTCATGAAGTACTTTGGTTGAATATAGATATAGAGCTCGATACTTATATCTAGCAATGTTCATATGTTCCTTATACACATGTGATCTCTTTTAGCTAGGATCAAGGAAACGAAATGTCATTTTGACAAGAGAAAGTGTAGTAGTTAAGAAACTTAGAGTGGTGTCATAGGTCGCAACATTATTATTTTGCTTTACTCTAGAAGCTATTTCTATTAGTGAACCCGTCTTGAACTATTTCACTTGAGTTATGAAGTAGAGCTTAATCTTTAGAGCTAGCCATGTTAATATGACCCTTGTACACATACGATATCTTTTAGCTAGGTTCTAGGGAACGAAATTACATTTTGACATGTGAAAGTGTACTAAGGAGACTTAGAGTGGTGTCATAGGTCGCACCATTATCATTTTAACTTTAATCTTGATGATATATGTATTTGTGAACCCGTCATGAAATACTTTGGTTGAATAAAGATATAGAGCTCGATACTTATATCTAGCAATGTTCATATGTTCCTTATACACATGTGATCTCTTTTAGCTAGGATCAAGGAAACGAAATGTCATTTTGACAAGAGAAAGTCTAGTTAAGAAACTTAGAGTGGTGTCATAGGTCGCAACATTATCATTTTGCTTTACTCTAGAAGCTATTTCTATTAGTGAACCCGTCTTGAACTATTTCGCTTGAGTTACTAAGTAGAGCTTGATCCTTAGAGCTAGCCATGCTCATATGACCTTTGAAAACATGCGATCTCTTTTAGCTAGGTTCTAGGCAACGAAATGTCCTTTTAACATGAAAAAGTGTACTAAGGAGACTTAGAGTGTTGTCACAGATCGCACCATTATCATTTTCGCTTTAATCTTGATGATATGTGTAATCGTGAACCCGTCATGAAGTACTTTGGTTGAATAAAGATATAGAGCTCGATACTTATATCTAGCAATGTTCATATGTTTCTTATACACATGTGATCTCTTTTAGCTAGGATCAAGGAAACGAAATGTCATTTTGACAAGAGAAAGTGTAGTTTAGAAACTTAGAGTGGTGTCATAGGTCGCAACATTATCAATTTGCTTAACTCTAGAAGCTATTTCTATTAGTGAACCCGTCATGAACTATTTCGCTTGAGTTATGAAGTAGAGCTTGATCTTTAGAGCTAGCCATGTTAATATGACCCTTGTACACATACGATATCTTTTAGCTAGGTTCTAGGGAACGAAATAACATTTTGACATGCGAAAGTGTACTAAGGAGACTTAGAGTGGTGTCATAGGTTGCACCATTATCATTTTCGCTTTAATCTTGATGATATATGTATTTGTGACTCCGTCATGAAGTACTTTGGTTGAATAAAGATATAGAGCTCGATACTTATATCTAGCAATGTTCATATGTTCCTTATACACATGTGATTTCTCTTAGCTAGGATCAAGGAAACGAAATGTCATTTTGACAAGAGAAAGTGTAGTAGTTAAGAAACTTAGAGTGGTTTCATAGGTCGCAACATTATCATTTTGCTTAACTCTAGAAGCTATTTCTATTAGTGAACCCGTCTTGAACTATTTCGCTTGAGTTACTAAGTAGAGCTTGATCCTTAGAGCTAGCCATGCTCATGTGTATTTGTTAACCCGTCATAAAGTACTTTGGTTGAATAAAGATATAGAGCTCGATACTAATATCTAGCAATGTTCATATGTTCCTTATACGCATGTGGTCTCTTTTAGCTAGGATCAAGGAAACGAAATGCCATTTTGACAAGAGAAAGTGTAGTTAAGAAACTTAGAGTGGTGTCATAAGTCGCAACATTATCATTTTGCTTTACTCTAGAACCTATTTCTATTAGTGAACCTGTCTTGAACAATTTTGCTTGAGTTATGAAGTAGAGCTTGATCTTTAGAGCTAGCCATGTTAATATGACCCTTGTACACATATGATATGTTTTAGCTAGGTTCTAGGGAACAAAATGTCATTTTGACATGCGAAAGTGTACTAAGGAGACTTAGAGTGTTGTCACAGGTCGCACCATTATCATTTTCGCTTTAATCTTGATGATATGTGTATTTGTGAACCCGTCATGAAGTACTTTGGTTGAATAAAGATATAGAGCTCGATACTTATATCTAGCAATGTTCATATGTTCCTTATACACATGTGATCTCTTTTAGCTAGGATCAAGGAAACGAAATGTCATTTTGACAAGAGAAAGTCTAGTTAAGAAACTTAGAGTGGTGTCATAGGTCGCAACATTATCATTTTGCTTTACTCTAGAAGCTATTTCTATTAGTGAACCCGTCTTGAACTATTTCGCTTGAGTTACTAAGTAGAGCTTGATCCTTAGAGCTAGCCATGCTCATATGACCTTTGAAAACATGCGATCTCTTTTAGCTAGGTTCTAGGCAACGAAATGTCCTTTTAACATGAAAAAGTGGACTAAGGAGACTTAGAGTGGTGTCATAGGTCGCAACAATATCATTTTTGCTTTAATCTTGATGATATGTGTATTTGTTAACCCGTCATAAAGTACTTTGGTTGAATAAAGATATAGAGCTCTATACTTATATCTAGCAATGTTCATATGTTCCTTATACACATGTGATCTCTTTTAGCTAAGATCAAGCAAACGAAATGTCATTTTGACAAGAGAAAGTCTAGTTAAGAAACTTAGAGTGGTGTCATAGGTCGCAACATTATCATTTTGCTTTACTCTAGAAGCTATTTCTATTAGTGAACCCGTCATGAACTATTTCGCTTGAGTTATGAAGTAGAGCTTGATCTTTAGAGCTAGCCATGTTAATATGACCCTTGTACACATACAATATCTTTTAGCTAGGTTCTAGGGAACGAAATAACATTTTGACATGCGAAAGTGTACTAAGGAGACTTAGAGTGGTGTCATAGGTCGTACCATTATCATTTTCTCTTTAATCTTGATGATATATTTATTTGTGAACCCGTCATGAAGTACTTTGGTTGAATAAAGATATAGAGCTCGATACTTATATCTAGCAATGTTCATATGTTCCTTATACACATGTCATCTCTTTTAGCTAGGATCAAGGAAACGAAATGTCATTTTGACAAGAGAATGTGTAGTAGTTAAGAAACTTAGAGTGGTTTCATAGGTCGCAACATTATCATTTTGCTTAACTCTAGAAGCTATTTCTATTAGTGAACCCGTCTTGAACTATTTCGCTTGAGTTACTAAGTAGAGCTTGATCCTTAGAGCTAGCCATGCTCATATGACCTTTGAAAACATGCGATCTCTTTTAGCTAGGTTCTAGGCAACGAAATGTCCTTTTAACATGAAAAAGTGTACTAAGGAGACTTAGAGTGTTGTCACAGATCGCACCATTATCATTTTCGCTTTAATCTTGATGATATGTGTAATCGTGAACCCGTCATGAAGTACTTTGGTTGAATAAAGATATAGAGCTCGATACTTATATCTAGCAATGTTCATATGTTTCTTATACACATGTGATCTCTTTTAGCTAGGATCAAGGAAACGAAATGTCATTTTGACAAGAGAAAGTGTAGTTTAGAAACTTAGAGTGGTGTCATAGGTCGCAACATTATAATTTGCTTAACTCTAGAAGCTATTTCTATTAGTGAACCCGTCATGAACTATTTCGCTTGAGTTATGAAGTAGAGCTTGATCTTTAGAGCTAGCCATGTTAATATGACCCTTGTACACATACGATATCTTTTAGCTAGGTTCTAGGGAACGAAATAACATTTTGACATGTGAAAGTGTACTAAGGAGACTTAGAGTGGTGTCATAGGTCGCACCATTATCAATTTAACTTTAATCTTGATGATATATGTATTTGTGAACCCGTCATGAAGTACTTTGGTTGAATATAGATATAGAGCTCGATACTTATATCTAGCAATGTTCATATGTTCCTTATACACATGTGATCTCTTTTAGCTAGGATCAAGGAAACGAAATGTCATTTTGACAAGAGAAAGTGTAGTAGTTAAGAAACTTAGAGTGGTGTCATAGGTCGCAACATTATTATTTTGCTTTACTCTAGAAGCTATTTCTATTAGTGAACCCGTCTTGAACTATTTCACTTGAGTTATGAAGTAGAGCTTAATCTTTAGAGCTAGCCATGTTAATATGACCCTTGTACACATACGATATCTTTTAGCTAGGTTCTAGGGAACGAAATTACATTTTGACATGTGAAAGTGTACTAAGGAGACTTAGAGTGGTGTCATAGGTCGCACCATTATCATTTTAACTTTAATCTTGATGATATATGTATTTGTGAACCCGTCATGAAATACTTTGGTTGAATAAAGATATAGAGCTCGATACTTATATCTAGCAATGTTCATATGTTCCTTATACACATGTGATCTCTTTTAGCTAGGATCAAGGAAACGAAATGTCATTTTGACAAGAGAAAGTCTAGTTAAGAAACTTAGAGTGGTGTCATAGGTCGCAACATTATCATTTTGCTTTACTCTAGAAGCTATTTCTATTAGTGAACCCGTCTTGAACTATTTCGCTTGAGTTACTAAGTAGAGCTTGATCCTTAGAGCTAGCCATGCTCATATGACCTTTGAAAACATGCGATCTCTTTTAGCTAGGTTATAGGCAACGAAATGTCCTTTTAACATGAAAAAGTGTACTAAGGAGACTTAGAGTGTTGTCACAGATCGCACCATTATCATTTTCGCTTTAATCTTGATGATATGTGTAATCGTGAACCCGTCATGAAGTACTTTGGTTGAATAAAGATATAGAGCTCGATACTTATATCTAGCAATGTTCATATGTTTCTTATACACATGTGATCTCTTTTAGCTAGGATCAAGGAAACGAAATGTCATTTTGACAAGAGAAAGTGTAGTTTAGAAACTTAGAGTGGTGTCATAGGTCGCAACATTATCAATTTGCTTAACTCTAGAAGCTATTTCTATTAGTGAACCCGTCATGAACTATTTCGCTTGAGTTATGAAGTAGAGCTTGATCTTTAGAGCTAGCCATGTTAATATGACCCTTGTACACATACGATATCTTTTAGCTAGGTTCTAGGGAACGAAATAACATTTTGACATGCGAAAGTGTACTAAGGAGACTTAGAGTGGTGTCATAGGTTGCACCATTATCATTTTCGCTTTAATCTTGATGATATATGTATTTGTGACTCCGTCATGAAGTACTTTGGTTGAATAAAGATATAGAGCTCGATACTTATATCTAGCAATGTTCATATGTTCCTTATACACATGTGATTTCTTTTAGCTAGGATCAAGGAAACGAAATGTCATTTTGACAAGAGAAAGTGTAGTAGTTAAGAAACTTAGAGTGGTTTCATAGGTCGCAACATTATCATTTTGCTTAACTCTAGAAGCTATTTCTATTAGTGAACCCGTCTTGAACTATTTCGCTTGAGTTACTAAGTAGAGCTTGATCCTTAGAGCTAGCCATGCTCATATGACCTTTGAAAACATGCGATCTCTTTTAGCTAGGTTCTAGGCAACAAAATGTCCTTTTAACATGAAAAAGTGGACTAAGGAGACTTAGAGTGGTGTCATAGGTCGCAACAATATCATTTTTGCTTTAATCTTGATGATATGTGTATTTGTTAACCCGTCATAAAGTACTTTGGTTGAATAAAGATATAGAGCTCGATACTTATATCTAGCAATGTTCATATGTTCCTTATACGCATGTGGTCTCTTTTAGCTAGGATCAAGGAAACGAAATGCCATTTTGACAAGAGAAAGTGTAGTTAAGAAACTTAGAGTGGTGTCATAAGTCGCAACATTATCATTTTGCTTTACTCTAGAAGCTATTTCTATTAGTGAACCTGTCTTGAACAATTTTGCTTGAGTTATGAAGTAGAGCTTGATCTTTAGAGCTAGCCATGTTAATATGACCCTTGTACACATATGATATGTTTTAGCTAGGTTCTAGGGAACAAAATGTCATTTTGACATGCGAAAGTGTACTAAGGAGACTTAGAGTGTTGTCACAGGTCGCACCATTATCATTTTCGCTTTAATCTTGATGATATGTGTATTTGTGAACCCGTCATGAAGTACTTTGGTTGAATAAGATATTGAGCTCGATACTTATATCTAGCGATGTTCATATGTTCCTTATACATATGTGATCTCTTTTAGCTAGGATCAAGGAAACGAAATGTAATTTTGACAAGAGAAAGTGTAGTAGTTAAGAAACTTAGAGTGGTGTCATAGGTCGCAACATTATCATTTTTCTTTACTCTAGAAGCTATTTCTATTAGTGAACCCGTCTTGAACAATTTCGCTTGAGTTATGAAGTAGAGCTTAATCTTTAGAGCTAGCCATGTTAATATCACCCTTGTACACATACGATATTTTTAGCTAGGTTCTAGGGAACGAAATAACATTTTGACATGCGAAAGTGTACTAAGGAGACTTAGAGTGGTGTCACAGGTCGCACCATTATCATTTTCGCTTAATCTTGATGATATGTGTATTTGTGAACCCGTCATGAAGTACTTTGGTTGAATAAAGATATAGAGCTCGATACATATATCTAGCGATGTTCATATGTTTCCTTATACATATGTGATCTCTTTAGCTAGGATCAAGGAAACGAAATGTAATTTTGACAAGAGAAAGTGTAGTAGTTAAGAAACTTAGAGTGGTGTCATAGGTCGCAACATTATCATTTTTCTTTACTCTAGAAGCTATTTCTATTAGTGAACCCGTCATGAACTATTTCGCTTGAGTTATGAAGTAGAGCTTGATCTTTAGAGCTAGCCATGTTAATATGACCCTTGTACACATACGATATCTTTTAGCTAGGTTCTAGGGAACGAAATAACATTTTGACATGCGAAAGTGTACTAAGGAGACTTAGAGTGGTGTCATAGGTCGCACCATTATCATTTTCTCTTTAATCTTGATGATATGTGTTATTTGTGAATCCGTCATGAAGTACTTTGGTTGAATAAATATATAGAGCTCGATACTTATATCTAGCAATGTTTCATATGTTCCTTATACACATGTCATCTCTTTTAGCTAGGATCAGGGGAACGAAATGTCATTTTGACAAGAGAAAGTGTAGTAGTTAAGAAACTTAGAGTGGTTTCATAGGTCGCAACATTATCATTTTGCTTAACTCTAGAAGCTATTTCTATTAGTGAACCCGTCTTGAACTATTTCGCTTGAGTTACTAAGTAGAGCTTGATCCTTAGAGCTAGCCATGCTCATATGACCTTTGAAAACATGTGATCTCTTTTAGCTAGGTTCTAGGCAACGAAATGTCCTTTTAACATGAAAAAGTGTACTAAGGAGACTTAGAGTGTTGTCACAGATCGCACCATTATCATTTTCGCTTTAATCTTGATGATATGTGTAATCGTGAACCCGTCATGAAGTACTTTGGTTGAATAAAGATATAGAGCTCGATACTTATATCTAGCGATGTTCATATGTTCCTTATACATATGTGATCTCGTTTTAGCTAGGATCAAGGAAACGAAATGTCATTTTGACAAGAGAAAGTGTAGTTTAGAAACTTAGAGTGGTGTCATAGGTCGCAACATTATCAATTTGCTTAACTCTAGAAGCTATTTCTATTAGTGAACCCGTCATGAACTATTCGCTTGAGTTATGAAGTAGAGCTTGATCTTTAGAGCTAGCCATGTTAATATGACCCTTGTACACATACGATATCTTTTAGCTAGGTTCTAGGGAACGAAATAACATTTTGACATGCGAAAGTGTACTAAGGAGACTTAGAGTGGTGTCATAGGTCGCACCATTATCATTTTCTCTTTAATCTTGATGATATGTGTATTTGTGAATCCGTCATGAAGTACTTTGGTTGAATAAATATATAGAGCTCGATACTTATATCTAGCAATGTTCATATGTTCCTTATACACATGTCATCTCTTTTAGCTAGGATCAGGGAACGAAATGTCATTTTGACAAGAGAAAGTGTAGTAGTTAAGAAACTTAGAGTGGTTTCATAGGTCGCAACATTATCATTTTGCTTAACTCTAGAAGCTATTTCTATTAGTGAACCCGTCTTGAACTATTTCGCTTGAGTTACTAAGTAGAGCTTGATCCTTAGAGCTAGCCATGCTCATATGACCTTTGAAAACATGCGATCTCTTTTAGCTAGGTTCTAGGCAACGAAATGTCCTTTTAACATGAAAAAGTGTACTAAGGAGACTTAGAGTGTTGTCACAGATCGCACCATTATCATTTTCGCTTTAATCTTGATGATATGTGTAATCGTGAACCCGTCATGAAGTACTTTGGTTAAATAAAGATATAGAGCTCGATACTTATATCTAGCAATGTTCATATGTTTCTTATACACATGTGATCTCTTTTAGCTAGGATCAAGGAAACGAAATGTCATTTTGACAAGAGAAAGTGTAGTTTAGAAACTTAGAGTGGTGTCATAGGTCGCAACATTATCAATTTGCTTAACTCTAGAAGCTATTTCTATTAGTGAACCCGTCATGAACTATTTCGCTTGAGTTATGAAGTAGAGCTTGATCTTTAGAGCTAGCCATGTTAATATGACCCTTGTACACATACAATATCTTTTAGCTAGGTTCTAGGGAACGAAATAACATTTTGAAATGCGAAAGTGTACTAAGGAGACTTAGAGTGGTGTCATAGGTTGCACCATTATCATTTTCGCTTTAATCTTGATGATATATGTATTTGTGACTCCGTCATGAAGTACTTTGGTTGAATAAAGATATAGAGCTCGATACTTATATCTAGCAATGTTCATATGTTCCTTATACACATGTGATTTCTTTTAGCTAGGATCAAGGAAACGAAATGTCATTTTGACAAGAGAAAGTGTAGTAGTTAAGAAACTTAGAGTGGTTTCATAGGTTGCAACATTATCATTTTGCTTAACTCTAGAAGCTATTTCTATTAGTGAACCCGTCTTGAACTATTTCGCTTGAGTTACTAAGTAGATCTTGATCCTTAGAGCTAGCCATGCTCATATGACCTTTGAAAACATGCGATCTCTTTTAGCTAGGTTCTAGGCAACGAAATGTCCTTTTAACATGAAAAAGTGGACTAAGGAGACTTAGAGTGGTGTCATAGGTCGCAACAATATCATTTTTGCTTTAATCTTGATGATATGTGTATTTGTTAACCCGTCATAAAGTACTTTGGTTGAATAAAGATATAGAGCTCGATACTTATATCTAGCAATGTTCATATGTTCCTTATACGCATGTGGTCTCTTTTAGCTAGGATCAAGGAAACGAAATGCCATTTTGACAAGAGAAAGTGTAGTTAAGAAACTTAGAGTGGTGTCATAAGTCGCAACATTATCATTTTGCTTTACTCTAGAAGCTATTTCTATTAGTGAACCTGTCTTGAACAATTTTGCTTGAGTTATGAAGTAGAGCTTGATCTTTAGAGCTAGCCATGTTAATATGACCCTTGTACACATATGATATGTTTTAGCTAGGTTCTAGGGAACAAAATGTCATTTTGACATGCGAAAGTGTACTAAGGAGACTTAGAGTGTTGTCACAGGTCGCACCATTATCATTTTCGCTTTAATCTTGATGATATGTGTATTTGTGAACCCGTCATGAAGTACTTTGGTTGAATAAAGATATAGAGCTCGATACTTATATCTAGCGATGTTCATATGTTCCTTATACATATGTGATCTCTTTTAGCTAGGATCAAGGAAACGAAATGTAATTTTGACAAGAGAAAGTGTAGTAGTTAAGAAACTTAGAGTGGTGTCATAGGTCGCACTATTATCATTTTTCTTTACTCTAGAAGCTATTTCTATTAGTGAACCCGTCTTGAACAATTTCGCTTGAGTTATGAAGTAGAGCTTAATCTTTAGAGCTAGCCATGTTAATATGACCCTTGTACACATACGATATTTTTTAGCTAGGTTCTAGGGAACGAAATAACATTTTGACATGCGAAAGTGTACTAAGGAGACTTAGAGTGGTGTCACAGGTCGCACCATTATCATTTTCGCTTTAATCTTGATGATATGTGTATTTGTGAACCCGTCATGAAGTACTTTGGTTGAATAAAGATATAGAGCTCGATACTTATATCTAGCGATGTTCATATGTTCCTTATACATATGTGATCTCTTTTAGCTAGGATCAAGGAAACGAAATGTAATTTTGACAAGAGAAAGTGTAGTAGTTAAGAAACTTAGAGTGGTGTCATAGGTCGCAACATTATCATTTTTCTTTACTCTAGAAGCTATTTCTATTAGTGAACCCGTCTTGAACAATTTCGCTTGAGTTATGAAGTAGAGCTTAATCTTTAGAGCTAGCCATGTTAATATGACCCTTGTACATATACGATATTTTTTAGCTAGGTTCTAGGGAACGAAATGTTATTTTGACATGCTAAGGTGTACTAAGGAGACTTAGAGTGGTGTCATAGGTTACACCATTATCATTTTCTCTTTAATCTTGATGATATGTGTATTTGTGAATCCGTCATGAAGTACTTTGGTTGAATAAAGATATAGAGCTCGGTACTTATATCTAGCAATGTTCATATGTTCCTTATACACATGTCATCTCTTTTAGCTAGGATCAGGGGAAACAAAAATGTCATTTTGACAAGAGAATGTGTAGTAGTTAAGAAACTTAGAGTGGTTTCATAGGTCGCAACATTATCATTTTGCTTAACTCTAGAAGCTATTTCTATTAGTGAACCCGTCTTGAACTATTTCGCTTGAGTTACTAAGTAGAGCTTGATCCTTAGAGCTAGCCATGCTCATATGACCTTTGAAAACATGCGATCTCTTTTAGCTAGGTTCTAGGCAACGAAATGTCCTTTTAACATGAAAAAGTGTACTAAGGAGACTTAGAGTGTTGTCACAGATCGCACCATTATCATTTTCGCTTTAATCTTGATGATATGTGTAATCGTGAACCCGTCATGAAGTACTTTGGTTGAATAAAGATATAGAGCTCGATACTTATATCTAGCAATGTTCATATGTTTCTTATACACATGTGATCTCTTTTAGCTAGGATCAAGGAAACGAAATGTCATTTTGACAAGAGAAAGTGTAGTTTAGAAACTTAGAGTGGTGTCATAGGTCGCAACATTATCAATTTGCTTAACTCTAGAAGCTATTTCTATTAGTGAACCCGTCATGAACTATTTCGCTTGAGTTATGAAGTAGAGCTTGATCTTTAGAGCTAGCCATGTTAATATGACCCTTGTACACATACGATATCTTTTAGCTAGGTTCTAGGGAACGAAATTACATTTTGACATGTGAAAGTGTACTAAGGAGACTTAGAGTGGTGTCATAGGTCGCACCATTATCATTTTAACTTTAATCTTGATGATATATGTATTTGTGAACCCGTCATGAAGTACTTTGGTTGAATAAAGATATAGAGCTCGATACTTATATCTAGCAATGTTCATATGTTCCATATACACATGTGATCTCTTTTAGCTAGGATCAAGGAAACGAAATGTCATTTTGACAAGAGAAAGTGTAGTAGTTAAGAAACTTAGAGTGGTGTCATAGGTCGCAACATTATCATTTTGCTTTACACTAGAAGCTATTTCTATTAGTGAACCCGTCTTGAACTATTTCACTTGAGTTATGAAGTAGAGCTTAATCTTTAGAGCTAGCCATGTTAATATGACCCTTGTACACATACGATATCTTTTAGCTAGGTTCTAGGGAACGAAATAACATTTTGACATGTGAAAGTGTACTAAGGAGACTTAGAGTGGTGTCATAGGTCGCACCATTATCATTTTAACTTTAATCTTGATGATATATGTATTTGTGAACCCGTCATGAAGTACTTTGGTTGAATAAAGATATAGAGCTCGATACTTATATCTAGCAATGTTCATATGTTCCTTATACACATGTGATCTCTTTTAGCTAGGATCAAGGAAACGAAATGTCATTTTGACAAGAGAAAGTCTAGTTAAGAAACTTAGAGTGGTGTCATAGGTCGCAACATTATCATTTTGCTTTACTCTAGAAGCTATTTCTATTAGTGAACCCGTCTTGAACTATTTCGCTTGAGTTACTAAGTAGAGCTTGATCCTTAGAGCTAGCCATGCTCATATGACCTTTGAAAACATGCGATCTCTTTTAGCTAGGTTCTAGGCAACGAAATGTCCTTTTAACATGAAAAAGTGTAAGGAGACTTAGAGTGTTGTCACAGATCGCACCATTATCATTTTCGCTTTAATCTTGATGATATGTGTAATCGTGAACCCGTCATGAAGTACTTTGGTTGAATAAAGATATAGAGCTCGATACTTATATCTAGCAATGTTCATATGTTTCTTATACACATGTGATCTCTTTTAGCTAGGATCAAGGAAACGAAATGTCATTTTGACAAGAGAAAGTGTAGTTTAGAAACTTAGAGTGGTGTCATAGGTCGCAACATTATCAATTTGCTTAACTCTAGAAGCTATTTCTCTTAGTGAACCCGTCATGAACTATTTCGCTTGAGTTATGAAGTAGAGCTTGATCTTTAGAGGTAGCCATGTTAATATGACCCTTGTACACATACGATATCTTTTAGCTAGGTTCTAGGGAACGAAATAACATTTTGACATGAGAAAGTGTACTAAGGAGACTTAGAGTGGTGTCATAGGTTGCACCATTATCATTTTCGCTTTAATCTTGATGATATATGTATTTGTGAACCCGTCATGAAGTACTTTGGTTGAAATAAAGATATAGAGCTCGATACTTATATCTAGCAATGTTCATATGTTCCTTATACACATGTGATTTCTTTTAGCTAGGATCAAGGAAACGAAATGTCATTTTGACAAGAGAAAGTGTAGTAGTTAAGAAACTTAGAGTGGTTTCATAGGTCGCAACATTATCATTTTGCTTAACTCTAGAAGCTATTTCTATTAGTGAACCCGTCTTGAACTATTTCGCTTGAGTTACTAAGTAGAGCTTGATCCTTAGAGCTAGCCATGCTCATATGACCTTTGAAAACATGCGATCTCTTTTAGCTAGGTTCTAGGCAACGAAATGTCCTTTTAACATGAAAAAGTGTACTAAGGAGACTTAGAGTGTTGTCACAGATCGCACCATATCATTTTCGCTTTAATCTTGATGATATGTGTAATCGTGAACCCGTCATGAAGTACTTTGGTTGAATAAAGATATAGAGCTCGATACTTATATCTAGCAATGTTCATATGTTTCTTATACACATGTGATCTCTTTTAGCTAGGATCAAGGAAACGAAATGTCATTTTGACAAGAGAAAGTGTAGTTTAGATAAAAAAAAAAAAAAAAAAAAAAAAAAAAAAAAAAAAAAAAAAAAAAAAAAAAAAAAAAAAAAAAAAAAAAAAAAAAAAAAAAAAATTCGCTTGAGTTATGAAGTAGAGCTTGATCTTTAGAGCTAGCCATGTTAATATGACCCTTGTACACATACGATATCTTTTAGCTAGGTTCTAGGGAACGAAATTACATTTTGACATGTGAAAGTGTACTAAGGAGACTTAGAGTGGTGTCATAGGTCGCACCATTATCATTTTAACTTTAATCTTGATGATATATGTATTTGTGAACCCGTCATGAAGTACTTTGGTTGAATAAAGATATAGAGCTCGATACTTATATCTAGCAATGTTCATATGTTCCTTATACACATGTGATCTCTTTTAGCTAGGATCAAGGAAACGAAATGTCATTTTGACAAGAGAAAGTGTAGTAGTTAAGAAACTTAGAGTGGTGTCATAGGTCGCAACATTATCATTTTGCTTTACTCTAGAAGCTATTTCTATTAGTGAACCCGTCTTGAACTATTTCACTTGAGTTATGAAGTAGAGCTTAATCTTTAGAGCTAGCCATGTTAATATGACCCTTGTACACATACGATATCTTTTAGCTAGTTTCTAGGGAACGAAATAACATTTTGACATGTGAAAGTGTACTAAGGAGACTTAGAGTGGTGTCATAGGTCGCACCATTATCATTTTAACTTTAATCTTGATGATATATGTATTTGTGAACCCCGTCATGAAGTACATTAGTTGAATAAAGATATAGAGCTCGATACTTATATCTAGCAATGTTCATATGTTCCTTATACGCATGTGGTCTCTTTTAGCTAGGATCAAGGAAACGAAATGCCATTTTGACAAGAGAAAGTGTAGTTAAGAAACTTAGAGTTGTGTCATAAGTCGCAACATTATCATTTTGCTTTACTCTAGAAGCTATTTCTATTAGTGAACCTGTCTTGAACAATTTTGCTTGAGTTATGAAGTAGCGCTTGATCTTTAGAGCTAGCCATGTTAATATGACCCTTGTACACATATGATATGTTTTAGCTAGGTTCTAGGGAACAAAATGTCATTTTGACATGCGAAAGTGTACTAAGGAGACTTAGAGTGTTGTCACAGGTCGCACCATTATCATTTTCGCTTTAATCTTGATGATATGTGTATTTGTGAACCTGTCATGAAGTACTTTGGTTGAATAAAGATATAGAGCTCGATACTTATATCTATCGATGTTCATATGTTCCTTATACATATGTGATCTCTTTTAGCTAGGATCAAGGAAACGAAATGTAATTTTGACAAGAGAAAGTGTAGTAGTTAAGAAACTTAGAGTGGTGTCATAGGTCGCAACATTATCATTTTTCTTTACTCTAGAAGCTATTTCTATTAGTGAACCCGTCTTGAACAATTTCGCTTGAGTTATGAAGTAGAGCTTAATCTTTAGAGCTAGCCATGTTAATATGACCCTTGTACACATACGATATTTTTTAGCTAGGTTCTAGGGAACGAAATGTTATTTTGACATGCTAAGGTGTACTAAGGAGACTTAGAGTGGTGTCATAGGTCACGCCATTATCATTTTCTCTTTAATCTTGATGATATGTGTATTTGTGAATCCGTCATGAAGTACTTTGGTTGAATAAAGATATAGAGCTCGATACTTATATCTAGCAATGTTCATATGTTCCTTATACACATGTCATCTCTTTTAGCTAGGATCAGGGGAAACAAAAATGTCATTTTGACAAGAGAATGTGTAGTAGTTAAGAAACTTAGAGTGGTTTCATAGGTCGCAACATTATCATTTTGCTTAACTCTAGAAGCTATTTCTATTAGTGAACCCGTCTTGAACTATTTCGCTTGAGTTACTAAGTAGAGCTTGATCCTTAGAGCTAGCCATGCTCATATGACCTTTGAAAACATGCGATCTCTTTTAGCTAGGTTCTAGGCAACGAAATGTTATTTTGACATGCTAAGGTGTACTAAGGAGACTTAGAGTGGTGTCATAGGTCACGCCATTATCATTTTCTCTTTAATCTTGATGATATGTGTATTTGTGAATCCGTCATGAAGTACTTTGGTTGAATAAAGATATAGAGCTCGATACTTATATCTAGCAATGTTCATATGTTCCTTATACACATGTCATCTCTTTTAGCTAGGATCAGGGGAAACAAAAATGTCATTTTGACAAGAGAATGTGTAGTAGTTAAGAAACTTAGAGTGGTTTCATAGGTCGCAACATTATCATTTTGCTTAACTCTAGAAGCTATTTCTATTAGTGAACCCGTCTTGAACTATTTCGCTTGAGTTACTAAGTAGAGCTTGATCCTTAGAGCTAGCCATGCTCATATGACCTTTGAAAACATGCGATCTCTTTTAGCTAGGTTCTAGGCAACGAAATGTCCTTTTAACATGAAAAAGTGTACTAAGGAGACTTAGAGTGTTGTCACAGATCGCACCATTATCATTTTCGCTTTAATCTTGATGATATGTGTAATCGTGAACCCGTCATGAAGTACTTTGGTTGAATAAAGATATAGAGCTCGATACTTATATCTAGCAATGTTCATATGTTTCTTATACACATGTGATCTCTTTTAGCTAGGATCAAGGAAACGAAATGTCATTTTGACAAGAGAAAGTGTAGTTTAGAAACTTAGAGTGGTGTCATAGGTCGCAACATTATCAATTTGCTTAACTCTAGAAGCTATTTCTATTAGTGAACCCGTCATGAACTATTTCGCTTGAGTTATGAAGTAGAGCTTGATCTTTAGAGCTAGCCATGTTAATATGACCCTTGTACACATACGATATCTTTTAGCTAGGTTCTAGGGAACGAAATAACATTTTGACATGTGAAAGTGTACTAAGGAGACTTAGAGTGGTGTCATAGGTCGCACCATTATCATTTTAACTTTAATCTTGATGATATATGTATTTGTGAACCCGTCATGAAGTACTTTGGTTGAATAAAGATATAGAGCTCGATACTTATATCTAGCAATGTTCATATGTTCCTTATACACATGTGATCTCTTTTAGCTAGGATCAAGGAAACGAAATGTCATTTTGACAAGAGAAAGTGTAGTAGTTAAGAAACTTAGAGTGGTGTCATAGGTCGCAACATTATCATTTTGCTTTACACTAGAAGCTATTTCTATTAGTGAACCCGTCTTGAACTATTTCACTTGAGTTATGAAGTAGAGCTTAATCTTTAGAGCTAGCCATGTTAATATGACCCTTGTACACATACGATATCTTTTAGCTAGGTTCTAGGGAACGAAATAACATTTTGACATGTGAAAGTGTACTAAGGAGACTTAGAGTTGTGTCATAGGTCGCACCATTATCATTTTAACTTTAATCTTGATGATATATGTATTTGTGAACCCGTCATGAAGTACTTTGGTTGAATAAAGATATAGAGCTTGATACTTATATCTAGCAATGTTCATATGTTCCTTATACACATGTGATCTCTTTTAGCTAGGATCAAGGAAACGAAATGTCATTTTGACAAGAGAAAGTCTAGTTAAGTAACTTAGAGTGGTGTCATAGGTCGCAACATTATCATTTTGCTTTACTCTAGAAGCTATTTCTATTAGTGAACCCGTCTTGAACTATTTCGCTTGAGTTACTAAGTAGAGCTTGATCCTTAGAGCTAGCCATGCTCATATGACCTTTGAAAACATGAGATCTCTTTTAGCTAGGTTCTAGGCAACGAAATGTCCTTTTAACATGAAAAAGTGTACTAAGGAGACTTAGAGTGTTGTCACAGATCGCACCATTATCATTTTCGCTTTAATCTTGATGATATGTGTAATCGTGAACCCGTTATGAAGTACTTTGGTTGAATAAAGATATAGAGCTCGATACTTATATCTAGCAATGTTCATATGTTTCTTATACACATGTGATCTCTTTTAGCTAGGATCAAGGAAACGAAATGTCATTTTGACAAGAGAAAGTGTAGTTTAGAAACTTAGAGTGGTGTCATAGGTCGCAACATTATCAATTTGCTTAACTCTAGAAGCTATTTCTATTAGTGAACCCGTCATGAACTATTTCGCTTGAGTTATGAAGTAGAGCTTGATCTTTAGAGCTAGCCATGTTAATATGACCCTTGTACACATACGATATCTTTTAGCTAGGTTCTAGGGAACGAAATGAACATTTTGACATGCGAAAGTGTACTAAGGAGACTTAGAGTGGTGTCATAGGTTGCACCATTATCATTTTCGCTTTAATCTTGATGATATATGTATTTGTGACTCCGTCATGAAGTACTTTGGTTGAATAAAGATATAGAGCTCGATACTTATATCTAGCAATGTTCATATGTTCCTTATACACATGTGATTTCTTTTAGCTAGGATCAAGGAAACGAAATGTCATTTTGACAAGAGAAAGTGTAGTAGTTAAGAAACTTAGAGTGGTTTCATAGGTCGCAACATTATCATTTTGCTTAACTCTAGAAGCTATTTCTATTAGTGAACCCGTCTTGAACTATTTCACTTGAGTTATGAAGTAGAGCTTAATCTTTAGAGCTAGCCATGTTAATATGACCCTTGCACACATACGATATCTTTTAGCTAGGTTCTAGGGAACGAAATAACATTTTGACATGTGAAAGTGTACTAAGGAGACTTAGAGTGGTGTCATAGGTCGCACCATTATCATTTTAACTTTAATCTTGATGATATATGTATTTGTGAACCCGTCATGAAGTACTTTGGTTGAATAAAGATATAGAGCTCGATACTTATATCTAGCAATGTTCATATGTTCCTTATACACATGTGATCTCTTTTAGCTAGGATCAAGGAAACGAAATGTCATTTTGACAAGAGAAAGTCTAGTTAAGAAACTTAGAGTGGTGTCATAGGTCGCAACATTATCATTTTGCTTTACTCTAGAAGCTATTTCTATTAGTGAACCCGTCTTGAACTATTTCGCTTGAGTTACTAAGTAGAGCTTGATCCTTAGAGCTAGCCATGCTCATATGACCTTTGAAAACATGAGATCTCTTTTAGCTAGGTTCCAGGCAACGAAATGTCCTTTTAACATGAAAAAGTGTACTAAGGAGACTTAGAGTGTTGTCACAGATCGCACCATTATCATTTTCGCTTTAATCTTGATGATATGTGTAATCGTGAACCCGTCATGAAGTACTTTGGTTGAATAAAGATATAGAGCTCGATACTTATATCTAGCAATGTTCATATGTTTCTTATACACATGTGATCTCTTTTAGCTAGGATCAAGGAAACGAAATGTCATTTTGACAAGAGAAAGTGTAGTTTAGAAACTTAGAGTGGTGTCATAGGTCGCAACATTATCAATTTGCTTAACTCTAGAAGCTATTTCTATTAGTGAACCCGTCATGAACTATTTCGCTTGAGTTATGAAGTAGAGCTTGATCTTTAGAGCTAGCCATGTTAATATGACCCTTGTACACATACGATATCTTTTAGCTAGGTTCTAGGGAACGAAATAACATTTTGACATGTGAAAGTGTACTAAGGAGACTTAGAGTGGTGTCATAGGTCGCACCATTATCATTTTAACTTTAATCTTGATGATATATGTATTTGTGAACCCGTCATGAAGTACTTTGGTTGAATAAAGATATAGAGCTCGATACTTATATCTAGCAATGTTCATATGTTCCTTATACACATGTGATCTCATTTAGCTAGGATCAAGGAAACGAAATGTCATTTTGACAAGAGAAAGTGTAGTATTTAAGAAACTTAGAGTGGTGTCATAGGTCGCAACATTATCATTTTGCTTTACACTAGAAGCTATTTCTATTAGTGAACCCGTCTTGAACTATTTCACTTGAGTTATGAAGTAGAGCTTAATCTTAGAGCTAGCCATGTTAATATGACCCTTGTACACATACGATATGTTTTAGCTAGGTTCTAGGGAACGAAATAACATTTTGACATGTGAAAGTGTACTAAGGAGACTTAGAGTGGTGTCATAGGTCGCACCATTATCATTTTAACTTTAATCTTGATGATATATGTATTTGTGAACCCGTCATGAAGTACTTTGGTTGAATAAAGATATAGAGCTCGATACTTATATCTAGCAATGTTCATATGTTCCTTATACACATGTGATCTCTTTTAGCTAGGATCAAGGAAACGAAATGTCATTTTGACAAGAGAAAGTGTAGTATTTAAGAAACTTAGAGTGGTGTCATAGGTCGCAACATTATCATTTTGCTTTACACTAGAAGCTATTTCTATTAGTGAACCCGTCTTGAACTATTTCACTTGAGTTATGAAGTAGAGCTTAATCTTTAGAGCTAGCCATGTTAATATGACCCTTGTACACATACGATATCTTTTAGCTAGGTTCTAGGGAACGAAATAACATTTTGACATGCGAAAGTGTACTAAGGAGACTTAGAGTGGTGTCATAGGTCGCACCATTATCATTTTAACTTTAATCTTGATGATATATGTATTTGTGAACCCGTCATGAAGTACTTTGGTTGAATAAAGATATAGAGCTCGATACTTATATCTAGCAATGTTCATATGTTCCTTATACACATGTGATCTCTTTTAGCTAGGATCAAGGAAACGAAATGTCATTTTGACAAGAGAAAGTCTAGTTAAGAAACTTAGAGTGGTGTCATAGGTCGCAACATTATCATTTTGCTTTACTCTAGAAGCTATTTCTATTAGTGAACCCGTCTTGAACTATTTCGCTTGAGTTACTAAGTAGAGCTTGATCCTTAGAGCTAGCCATGCTCATATGACCTTTGAAAACATGAGATCTCTTTAGCTAGGTTCTAGGCAACGAAATGTCCTTTTAACATGAAAAAGTGTACTAAAGAGACTTAGAGTGTTGTCACAGATCGCACCATTATCATTTTCGCTTTAATCTTGATGATATGTGTAATCGTGAACCCGTCATGAAGTACTTTGGTTGAATAAAGATATAGAGCTCGATACTTATATCTAGCGATGTTCATATGTTTCTTATACACATGTGATCTCTTTTAGCTAGGATCAAGGAAACGAAATGTCATTTTGACAAGAGAAAGTGTAGTTTAGAAACTTAGAGTGGTGTCATAGGTCGCAACATTATCAATTTGCTTAACTCTAGAAGCTATTTCTATTAGTGAACCCGTCATGAACTATTTCGCTTGAGTTATGAAGTAGAGCTTGATCTTTAGAGCTAGCCATGTTAATATGACCCTTGTACACATACGATATCTTTTAGCTAGGTTCTAGGGAACGAAATAACATTTTGACATGTGAAAGTGTACTAAGGAGACTTAGAGTGGTGTCATAGGTCGCACCATTATCATTTTAACTTTAATCTTGATGATATATGTATTTGTGAACCCGTCATGAAGTACTTTGGTTGAATAAAGATATAGAGCTCGATACTTATATCTAGCAATGTTCATATGTTCCTTATACACATGTCATCTCTTTTAGCTAGGATCAGGGGAAAGAAATGTCATTTTGACAAGAGAATGTGTAGTAGTTAAGAAACTTAGAGTGGTTTCATAGGTCGCAACATTATCATTTTGCTTAACTCTAGAAGCTATTTCTATTAGTGAACCCGTCTTGAACGATTTCGCTTGAGTTACTAAGTAGAGCTTGATCCTTAGAGCTAGCCATGCTCATATGACCTTTGAAAACATGCGATCTCTTTTAGCTAGGTTCTAGGCAACGAAATGTCCTTTTAACATGAAAAAGTGGACTAAGGAGACTTAGAGTGGTGTCATAGGTCGCAACAATATCATTTTTGCTTTAATCTTGATGATATGTGTATTTGTTAACCCGTCATAAAGTACTTTGGTTGAATTAAGATATAGAGCTCGATACTTATAGCTAGCAATGTTCATACGTTTCTTATACACATGTGATCTCTTTTAGCTAGGATCAAGGAAACGAAATGTCATTTTGACAAGAGAAAGTGTAGTTTAGAAACTTAGAGTGGTGTCATAGGTCGCAACATTATCAATTTGCTTAACTCTAGAAGCTATTTCTATTAGTGAACCCGTCATGACTATTTCGCTTGAGTTATGAAGTAGAGCTTGATCTTTAGAGCTAGCCATGTTAATATGACCCTTGTACACATACGATATCTTTTAGCTAGGTTCTAGGGAACGAAATAACATTTTGACATGCGAAAGTGTACTAAGGAGACTTAGAGTGGTGTCATAGGTCGCACCATTATCATTTTAACTTTAATCTTGATGATATATGTATTTGTGAACCCGTCATGAAGTACTTTGGTTGAATAAAGATATAGAGCTCGATACTTATATCTAGCAATGTTCATATGTTCCTTATACACATGTGATCTCTTTTAGCTAGGATCAAGGAAACGAAATGTCATTTTGACAAGAGAAAGTCTAGTTAAGAAACTTAGAGTGGTGTCATAAGGTCGCAACATTATCATTTTGCTTTACTCTAGAAGCTATTTCTATTAGTGAACCCGTCTTGAACTATTTCACTTGAGTTACTAAGTAGAGCTTGATCCTTAGAGCTAGCCATGCTCATATGACCTTTGAAAACATGCGATCTCTTTTAGCTAGGTTCTAGGCAACGAAATGTCCTTTTAACATGAAAAAGTGTACTAAGGAGACTTAGAGTGTTGTCACAGATCGCACCATTATCATTTTCGCTTTAATCTTGATGATATGTGTAATCGTGAACCCGTCATGAAGTACTTTGGTTGAATAAAGATATAGAGCTCGATACTTATATCTAGCAATGTTCATATGTTTCTTATACACATGTGATCTCTTTTAGCTAGGATCAAGGAAACGAAATGTCATTTTGACAAGAGAAAGTGTAGTTTAGAAACTTAGAGTGGTGTCATAGGTCGCAACATTATCAATTTGCTTAACTCTAGAAGCTATTTCTATTAGTGAACCCGTCATGAACTATTTCGCTTGAGTTATGAAGTAGAGCTTGATCTTTAGAGCTAGCCATGTTAATATGACCCTTGTACACATACGATATCTTTTAGCTAGGTTCTAGGGAACGAAATTACATTTTGACATGTGAAAGTGTACTAAGGAGACTTAGAGTGGTGTCATAGGTCGCACCATTATCATTTTAACTTTAATCTTGATGATATATGTATTTGTGAACCCGTCATGAAGTACTTTGGTTGAATAAAGATATAGAGCTCGATACTTATATCTAGCAATGTTCATATGTTCCTTATACACATGTCATCTCTTTTAGCTAGGATCAGGGGAAAGAAATGTCATTTTGACAAGAGAATGTGTAGTAGTTAAGAAACTTAGAGTGGTTTCATAGGTCGCAACATTATCATTTTGCTTTACTCTAGAAGCTATTTCTATTAGTGAACCCGTCTTGAACTATTTCGCTTGAGTTACTAAGTAGAGCTTGATCCTTAGAGCTAGCCATGCTCATATGACCTTTGAAAACATGCGATCTCTTTTAGCTAGGTTCTAGGCAACGAAATGTCCTTTTAACATGAAAAAGTGTACTAAGGAGACTTAGAGTGTTGTCACAGATCGCACCATTATCATTTTCGCTTTAATCTTGATGATATGTGTAATCGTGAACCCGTCATGAAGTACTTTGGTTGAATAAAGATATAGAGCTCGATACTTATATCTAGCAATGTCCATATGTTTCTTATACACATGTGATCTCTTTTAGCTAGGATCAAGGAAACGAAATGTCATTTTGACAAGAGAAAGTGTAGTTTAGAAACTTAGAGTGGTGTCATAGGTCGCAACATTATCAATTTGCTTAACTCTAGAAGCTATTTCTATTAGTGAACCCGTCATGAACTATTTCGCTTGAGTTATGAAGTAGAGCTTGATCTTTAGAGCTAGCCATGTTAATATGACCCTTGTACACATACGATATCTTTTAGCTAGGTTCTAGGGAACGAAATAACATTTTGACATGCGAAAGTGTACTAAGGAGACTTAGAGTGGTGTCATAGGTTGCACCATTATCATTTTCGCTTTAATCTTGATGATATATGTATTTGTGACTCCGTCATGAAGTACTTTGGTTGAATAAAGATATAGAGCTCGATACTTATATCTAGCAATGTTCATATGTTCCTTATACACATGTGATTTCTCTTAGCTAGGATCAAGGAAACGAAATGTCATTTTGACAAGAGAAAGTGTAGTAGTTAAGAAACTTAGAGTGGTTTCATAGGTCGCAACATTATCATTTTGCTTAACTCTAGAAGCTATTTCTATTAGTGAACCCGTCTTGAACTATTTCGCTTGAGTTACTAAGTAGAGCTTGATCCTTAGAGCTAGCCATGCTCATATGACCTTTGAAAACATGCGATCTCTTTTAGCTAGGTTCTAGGCAACGAAATGTCCTTTTAACATGAAAAAGTGTACTAAGGAGACTTAGAGTGTTGTCACAGATCGCACCATTATCATTTTCGCTTTAATCTTGATGATATGTGTAATCGTGAACCCGTCATGAAGTACTTTGGTTGAATAAAGATATAGAGCTCGATACTTATATCTAGCAATGTTCATATGTTTCTTATACACATGTGATCTCTTTTAGCTAGGATCAAGGAAACGAAATGTCATTTTGACAAGAGAAAGTGTAGTTTAGAAACTTAGAGTGGTGTCATAGGTCGCAACATTATCAATTTGCTTAACTCTAGAAGCTATTTCTATTAGTGAACCCGTCATGAACTATTTCACTTGAGTTATGAAGTAGAGCTTGATCTTTAGAGCTAGCCATGTTAATATGACCCTTGTACACATACGATATCTTTTAGCTAGGTTCTAGGGAACGAAATAACATTTTGACATGTGAAAGTGTACTAAGGAGACTTAGAGTGGTGTCATAGGTCGCACCATTATCATTTTAACTTTAATCTTGATGATATATGTATTTGTGAACCCGTCATGAAGTACTTTGGTTGAATAAAGATATAGAGCTCGATACTTATATCTAGCAATGTTCATATGTTCCTTATACACATGTGATCTCTTTTAGCTAGGATCAAGGAAACGAAATGTCATTTTGACAAGAGAAAGTGTAGTAGTTAAGAAACTTAGAGTGGTGTCATAGGTCGCAACATTATCATTTTGCTTTACACTAGAAGCTATTTCTATTAGTGAACTCGTCTTGAACTATTTCACTTGAGTTATGAAGTAGAGCTTAATCTTTAGAGCTAGCCATGTTAATATGACCCTTGTACACATACGATATCTTTTAGCTAGGTTCTAGGGAACGAAATAACATTTTGACATGTGAAAGTGTACTAAGGAGACTTAGAGTGGTGTCATAGGTCGCACCATTATCATTTTAACTTTAATCTTGATGATATATGTATTTGTGAACCCGTCATGAAGTACTTTGGTTGAATAAAGATATAGAGCTCGATACTTATATCTAGCAATGTTCATATGTTCCTTATACACATGTGATCTCTTTTAGCTAGGATCAAGGAAACGAAATGTCATTTTGACAAGAGAAAGTCTAGTTAAGAAACTTAGAGTGGTGTCATAGGTCGCAACATTATCATTTTGCTTTACTCTAGAAGCTATTTCTATTAGTGAACCCGTCTTGAACTATTTCGGAGTCTTCCCGCCTACATTATGTAAGAATTTGGCTATTGGGCCGGCCAATTGTGACCCAATATAATTTGCCGTTGACAAAAAAAAATATACTAGTGTTGATAGAAAAGTTGTAAACAAATGATAAAAAAAAACAAGAAATTCAAATATTTAGAAATGAAGCATGGCTTTAAGTTTTCAAGTTATAGACTTTACTTTAGCCACCGTTTATTGTTATATGTCAACTTTATAGAATTCAACATTTTCTCCATTTTACCCAAAGAAAAAAAAATCTCCGTTATTTATATATAGTGAACACACATTTCAAAAGTAAAAAAGAATAAAAAAAATCCAAAATTTGTATTTTATACAGGAATCTAAAACTAAAAACAGGTAGCTATATCATGAGATGTCCATGACAATTGAATTCACGTGATAACAATATTAGGTGGAAGTAGATAACAGTATTATCAAATACAAAAAATGTCTTTCATAAAGATATATCTGTTTTTTTGATAGCCTTAGAAAAAAAACCTTTGACTTTAGGTTAGAGTTCTTTCGGTTATAAGAAAACAGCATAATTAGTAGTATATAAGTTTTGGTAGTCATATGAAGTCAATACGCGTTTTTAAAAAGTAGACTTGTTATTATATGCGTTTACTCTTCATTCACATAAAATTTTAACTTACTATTATATGATTTTTTTTAAAAATATTGCTTCTAAGTGGCTCTCTCACACTTTTAACTAGGCGTTGACTGCCTTTACTTTATCCAAAAGTCTGTAAAATAAAATAATAACTGATATAGATATACAAATTGATAAGGTAATTAACAAAGTCAGCGACTTAAGAAAATTTAAGCCAGAAATAAAATAAAAATATCGAAAATTTTCGACTGACAGCACTTTAAAATAAATTTATCTCCCTTATAATTTTCACTTTGCCACATTTCAAAAGTAAATAAGTTATTTATTTTCTTTACATTTATATGTTCATCTTTTTCTTTTTGCAATCTAATAAACTTATAAAAGATATTAATTTACATCACGATATAGTAGTATTAGTCTACTAAAGAGGCAATAATGACACAACATCCTTAAAATAAAGTAATAATGAGACAATTTATTCCTTTGAGTTTACGATTGCAAAAATAATCTTACTTACTCGCAAACAAATGAATACTGTATAATATCGTCTATGCATTTGAATATATTAAAAGTCTTCGTACGCCAGTTATATATGATTATTTGAAGCAGCAACTACGAAACTTGCAATCGATGATCTCTCGTGTGCTCTCAATTAAAGTATAAAGCTGTCTCCACTCTCATTATTTACTCTTTCATCATTTTAACGCCAGAATAATTATTTAAAAGCTTAAAATCTCTAAGATTTCTGTTTTCTAATTAGGTTTTCTAGTTTTTATGTAAATATTCTTTGTTACTACTAGCCTTTGCTATGTTCATATTTAGATTACAAATTCATATATACATATATATATATATGGATCAAAAATATATTGATCAAATGATTAAATATTCAATTCATAGTTTTCGCATCCTAATTTGATTTCAGATAGTTACATAATCTAAATTTTGAGATATAAATTGAATCTTACAAATAAAATAAAATGTTAGTGGATTGTTGAAGAAGAAATGATGCCGAATTTTAGGTATTTAAAGGTTTCTTATTAACTAATCCACGGTTGCAAGTGTTTTTGTAATGGAGTATATTATTTTTGTTATAGCTTGTGTCTTAATTGCATGCGTGCATCACCACAAAATTAAATTTTATTAATACAATTTAAAAGATATTTTTAAAAAGTGATGTTTATGTGTATATCGTATAGAATTTCGTACCGTCGGCTAAGTTAACGGCATACGTCGATATGAGTATTGTTTTTTTTTGCATTAATAATCATTAATATTATCATAAGAAACTGCATAATTTTATAATACAAAATCTTTATATCTGCTTTTTGGTAAACTACCTTTAATTAATTAATATAACAAACCTTTTGATAAAAAAATATAATATACTTTAAAGCCACAAAAATCATAATGTCCCCTTTTGGTAACGCATGCTTTCTCTTCCCTTTTCCTTTACGCATTTTCTTCTCCTCTATATATCTATCTATTTTCTTATTGCTCTCTCGATCATTTTGCAAACTTTTAATTATAATTTCAATCTATTAACCATGAGCATGTGTATCGAAACACTGTTATAGTGAATTGCCAATACAAAGACAATGAATTGGTATGTAATACTAAAAGAAAACAGTCTAAACGTTCAAAACTAAACTAATATTACAGAACTTAACGTATGCAATAATGTAGAACTCTTTAATTCCTTTGATATTAACATATACAATATTGTAAATATGAGAAAATGAGGGAAAGTATTTTTAGTTAAATGGTTAGATGTTTACTTTTATATTATTTTCGTTACAAAAAATTTGATTTTCTAGAGTTTTTGTTTTGTTTATAAAATATTGATTTTCTGTATTATAAATAATATAGTAATGTCAAAAGTGTATTAAGTAATTAATGTACCTTGTATTTTACAAAATTAATTAATTAGAGAGTATAACTAGTGATGTCATTGTCTGATAGCGAGATTGATACTCAAATTTCTGTGTATGTAATTAAAAAAAAAGGAAGCATTTATGTTTTTTTAATCCATAAAAAATATTTAGAAAATCAAATTTTTTGTAATGGATGTAGTAATATTTTCGTTAGAGTTCAATTCTTTGTGATAAAATAATTCGATGTTATATGATCTAAATTTTGGGTTATTCAGCATAGTTAAGAAAAAGTGGCAGCTATCATGAGTGTGATGATTCTTATAATGTAGACAATTGTGAGTTAAAATGTTAAATTAATGGTTATAAAAAGAAGTGAAGATGAGATCGTTGTGAATAAAAGGCAAGGCGTGATATTGCTTCCTCGACAATCACCTTTTTTCCTTATTATTAGCTTCAGTTTTTAAGTTATACTTTATCTTTCTCGGTTCCAATGTGTCAAAAGTCTTTTTGTCTGCAATTTTATTTCTGTTAAAAAAAGAAGTCAAACTAACCTTTTATGCACGCTACGACATTTGAAAATAGGGTTTTATAAATAGATCTATTTAAAAAATGCTTTTTAAGTACTTATAAACAAGTCCAAACGATCGATTAAAATATTGTTTTCAAACATTTGTTTTAGTTTGTGATTTCAAATAAATACTAATTTTTGGTAAAATAATTATATTATTTACAAATGATTTTTGAATTACAACCAATCAGAACTCAAATAAATAGTTTTTCAAACAGTAATCTTTTTTATCAATAAATAATTATAGGTTGACAAAATTCAATCAATATTCTAAATTGTATAATTGGAACAAGGTAAAAATTAAATTAATTATCTGGTCCTTAACTAAATCAAACCATCATTGAAATACTATTTTCTATTGTTTGAAAACAGTTTTGTTTAAATAGTCACTAATTTATTTTATCAAGTTGCATTTGTTATTTTTACACTTAATGTTTGTTGTGGATGTTTTGTTTTTTTCAGTTAGAAACAAAATAAAACATTTTCAAGAGGCAGTATATAATTGGATATTATGACAATAAATGAGATATATATACATAAAAATATGTATGTTTGTAATAAAAATGAAGCGATTAATTATGACAAGGAAAATAAAGAAAGAATCTTCCATTTCACACACGAGTTCAACTTTAGTTTTACAAGTCAAAAACGTTGTCGGTGCCCACTGAGAAAATCAAAACAAAAAAAGAGAGAGATTTACTATTCTTCTCTCCAAAGACTTTCTTACTTTCTCACAAAGTCTCAATGATAGATGAATGGAATAATGAAATGATGATAAAGCAAAATCAATCATTTTTTCCCTTTTTCTTCTTTTATAACTACTACTTCCTCCATTTTCTTAAAAATATTTTAAAGATTTTTTTTGTTTCAAAAAATAAATTATTTCTAAAACTAAAAAAAAAGTACAACTTAAAGTTAAAACAAATTTAATAGTTCATATTTTTTAAAATCATTTCTCTTTACTTTCCATAATTAAATATTAATATAAAATGATAATGTTTTTAGAAAATACAAAAAAAGAATTCTTAATTGGTGTCCAAGTAAAACAACTTATATTAAAAAGTGGAGAGAGTATTATTTAAACTGCTTTGCTTACTCAGATGCTCACTTATGAAATATAAATATGTTTTTATATATTTTGAGCAGCATCGTGTCATCTTCTAGGTCAAGCTTTTACCCAACACAACTCATCACTCAAAACAAAATTTTCAATTCTCACACCCATCTCTCTTTCTCTCTCTCTTTTTGTATTATTTCAAGTTATCAAGCAACTCAATATTTGGACGTTACAAGTTCTACATATTGTTCATAATGATTATGAGAACTAAACCATATGAATTGGTATTACGTCCGATTTTATTATTATTATTATAATAATAATATAATGCTCTTAGATGTTCGAATTGCTTCTATCTTTCTTTAATATTCGTGTGCATACAAATATATAGTACAAGTGAGGTTAAATCTCAATTTCTACCATCTTTCTTACCAAAATTAGATCTCACGTAATTGCGTAATCTAGCATTACAAAGTTTAAGTTTTGGATAGACATATATATATATATTATATAGCACAATTTGGATCTGGTAGCTAAGTCTTAATGTTAGATATTAAAGCGTTTGAATTGGTTCGAAGATAAAATTGGAGGAAAAAGAAATTAAAATCTTAACATCAAAACCCATATGAAAGCAAACTTTACGCTTTGAAATGCCAAGGATTTTTTGTTTCTTTTCTTTTTGTAATAATGAGTTTTGTTGGCTTAGACAATGGGAAAGGGAGACTCCTCATATTATTGCCAATTTTGAAATTGACAAAAAAACGAAATAAAATCAATCGAAAAAGATGAATATTGGTTCCTTTCCTTATACTGAAAGGCTTTCACATTATAATAATAACGTGTCGTCCATTGACCTCATCCTATTTCGATCAATCAATAATGCGGTGATATAAATGTATTTCATAAAATAATTAGTGCAATGACTTTCATATTAATATAATTATTAGAGTAAGCATTATTCATGTAGATTTGTTCTTTACTACTACAAAGAAAGCTTGCGTTAGAGATATCCATTGGTAATGCAGAATCATATTTATCCTTTTGTTGTATGCTAAAAAAACATGTATTGTTTCCTGAATAATCCAATGAGTAAAAAAACCTTGTTGTTTTACACCACTTCTACAATCAAATTTACTAAAAAAAATTTTGATGTAAAATCCATAAAATAAATTAAATTTACGGTGTGAGATTTAAATTATGAATTAGAATTTATCGACACAATTTTCGTAAAAAGAAAAAGAATGTTTACGAAAAAAATAAAAAATCAAAATTATAATGTTTACAGATATGAAAAGCATGTAAGAGTTTGATTATCTTTATAAATATGTAAACGTATATATTCAGTGGCGGAGATAGTGAAGGGGATGGGGTGTCAATTGACACCCATAAATTTTGAAAATTTTATATATACTATACTTAAAAAATTAAACATACTCATACTTGTTTGTTTTCTCTAAATATTTACTTGTTTGTTTATCAATTGACACCCATAAAAATTAAAAATTTTATATTTACTTGTTTGTTTGTCAAGTGACACCCATAATTAATTTTTTTGGCTCCACCACTGTATATATTCATGTACTGTTTTTAATTATTATTATTATTTTTACCAAAAATTATATCAACAAAACCAGATTTATAACAAATTTTTATTTCTTAAAATCTATTTTTAATAAATTACCTTTAGAGAAAAATGTCAAACTCTTAATAAATGAATTATTAACTAAATTATCATAAATCATAACTATTTAACCGATAAAAACTAGTAATTAATTATTATTGTTTTCTATCAACCGAAGATTAATTGTTCTACATTAAATTCATCACAATTACTCTATACAGTTTGAGATATACTCCTATAATTATTTATGTAGTATTTATCTATCACAATCTGTTTTTGTAGTTTATACAAAATGGGATACCAATATATATGAATATTGACCAAAATAAGGGAAAAGTTTCATAAAGTAATTGAATATTTATATTTTTCATAGAGTTCGATTCTAAAATTTTAAATGTTGTAACAAATTTCTATAATAAAATTTGAAGTTTGAGACGATTTTTATTGTATCGAAGAAAACATGATCGTATACTTTAAGAAATAATTGGTCCCATCATGACTCTTGCACACTTGTTTCCCATTCTATCGAGTTGGAACATGTCTGGAAATTTATATCATTGTTTGATCTATTTGAATTCAGTATATATATATAATATAGATATGTCATATGTGTATAAGTATGTAATTGAACTTGACTGTACTTTGAATATAAATAAATAAATTAAATGAGAGTAGGTTTCTTTTTTTGTTCTTTTGATAATTAATGCATGTGGGCTTATCTTCGTTACAATTTTTTAAAATAAAGAAAAAGTGTAGCTTGGCTTCGATCATCAATCAAAAATACAACTCCCGAAATTCTCGCCGGGTATGTAATACACTCGATTCGATTTATTCATTTAATTTCTTTAAAAGTATTATAACATTATTAAATTTATTTATTTATTATCAAGTCGGTCGTTTTTGTTTTTGAAAAAAATAAGAGTTATATGGCGACAAAAATATAAAGACTAATAGACGTATGCGTATCCTTACGCGGCACATGAATTTATACAAAAATTAAATTATACACTTATCTCAAACATACACCACAGAAAATATATAATTTATTTTTATAAGTTTAGCAGAAACAAAACAAAACAAAACTTGTGATAAAGAGAACAAAAAGGTTTTGCCGTTATATACTGCACTGTATCTAGACAAATACCATTTTTGGACTAGAGACATTTGTAGTATTGAACTATTAATTATAGGATTGTATTAATACATAAGCCATGGTATTTCTGTATTCTATTTGCGGCTAGGCGGTTTTATTAATTATCGTTTTTACGCACATTATGCTTTGAATAACTTATATCTCACTGACATTTCACATGTTTTGGATCATATATATACACACAAATATAACTTTTAATTACGTAGAAAAATATAATTTTTAACATTTTCTGTTTTGTAACTTAGAAATTTACAGATTCTATAGTGCAACCCATAGATAAACTCTCAACTATAAATATTTAAATAGGTAGTAAATTGAATTTATGAAACATATGTTCCAAATCCGTCTCTTATCACTAAACCATATCCGCTGGGCAAATAAACTTTTTAGCAACTATGTACTAAATCATTTACACCTAAGTTCAAGTTATTCTAGATATAAAGATGTTTAGCAGTTATATAATATATATATATACATAACTGGTTTCCATTTAAGTTAATATGTATGCATGTAAGTTTTTTTGTGTTTTTGGTAGGGAGTTTTTTGATTTTTTTTGTCAACATTGACCCACAAATAGCCGGTCTATTAGCCAAGTTCTTGCAAATATAAGCAGGGGAACTCGATCCCAGAATATGCAAGTGCGCATATCTCTTGTGGACTTTCCATTTGCCACTAGGCTAAATGCCACTTGCGGGAGTTTTTGATTTGATAGATACTTGTTTGAAGATTATAATTTTAACTAAAATGATAAGGTGGTAATATTTTTTTTTTTCTTTTCACTTTTTCGTCGAAATCTTTATTCTAATTTTACAATATGCATATAATATTGTCATACGGAGTTATAGTTCACAATTTTAAAATATGCATAAAATCACAATTCTATTACATTGTACTATTGTAGTAATAACAAGAGGAAAAATTTAACTTAGCATAGTACTATATTTTAGTCACTTCTAATTGTTTTCTAAGATTGATGAAGAATTTTACTAATTCGATGCGTTTTTTTTTGCTTTTGATAAAAAAGATGTGAATTTTGTGATGGGCATTAAACAACAATCGTTTGTAAGCACGACATTTGGAACCAAATATAATCAAAGATTACATATTCTCTAATGATATTCTCAATCCATCAATTCACAAATAGATACGTAACGGTACAAATGACGCATAAATGATAATTAATTATGAAATTTTCGAATTTGGAAACTCGAAATCGACATGTTCTTTTGCTCATTTTTTCGTAATTTTAACTCACATACAATGAATTGGCCTTTATTCTTTGTTAAGTCGCAACCAAATTTAATACAACCAACTATACCGACAACGAAGTATTTGCTTTCATAATTAATTTTGGACCTTAGTCTACAATTATTTTAATAAGTCTTGCATAAATCCATAAATGAAGGAATCTTTTTCTTCAATAAATCCAAAATATACACGTATTGGTAAAAAAGCAAAAATCTAACTTATATGATTTCAAGAAAAAAAAATTTCTACCTCCAAATAATATTTCATCTATAAATTGCAAATTTAAAGGCTTTGAATATATTTTTTGTGTGAAATGGTTATCTTGCAAGTTTGATTCTAGATAACCATGTGGAAGACACAATTAGATAAATTCATAACGTAGAAGACAAGAAAGAAAACCAATCTTTTTGTTCTTCCGTAAGAAGAAAGTCACACTCAATATGAATGGTTCATAATCAGATTACAAAGAAAATCGACACAAATTGCTCATTAATTAGTGTCGTGCCCTCCACCTGCTTCACCGTGTTTTCCAGTATGGCTTAGAATTGATACATGTCGCAATCTTTATCACAACATGCTGCATATAATTAATGAAAACCAATCAAATTGATTGAATGAAATCATGAAATGAAACCAAACTCGTTAACCTCTCTGCTGTTGAATCACATTTAACTGTCTTTATTATACCTTAATTTGTGTCCTGTTATATGTGTAAGTGACGTGGATACTACCGTCTCCAGCTTGTATAACTGCCGGGTACGAAAACTCCAGTCCCGGAGATTCCTCCAACGTTAAAACATTGGTCCAAGAATCACCGTCGTCTAAAGAAACTCCTACTTTGAGCACACCTCTTGAGTCTGTATTGTAAGCAAGCACTAGCCTACCATCCTTTAGTTTGACTCCATCAATACCTAACGACGTTTTCATTAATGCAATCGCGCTATAGCAAAATACTAACTATACAATGCAGTTTGTTTTTGATTTCAAGAAACCTGAATTTGGGTTTGGGAGAACAGTTGGTGTTGCAAAACTCCAGTTCTCACCGCCATCGGATGATTCTGAGATACAGATTCTGTCAATGCCAGTGAAGGATCTAAGTAAAACCCGTAATTTCCCAGCTGCGGTTTGGTATGGAACCGGTTGTATTACGCTAAGACTCTTGCCTTGAGTGTATATTGGCCCTTTCTTTCTCCATGATCTACCAGCGTCTGAAGTGACCTGAATCAACAGAGTTCAACAAATGTAGGAGCATCCTCTATGAATATAGAAATCAAACTAGATAAGTTGTTAAGGAACAACCTCCATCCACGCTCCCCAAGAATTCCAACTTTCAACAGATGATCCACAAAGGAGAGTACCATCTTCAAGCAATATAGGCTGCAGAAGAAAGAAGCTACCTCTAAAAGTTAAGCAATACAAAAGTTGTAATCTTTATTATTTAATCGAGTTAGTGCAAAGAAACAAGCACCTTGTTTTTAATGGGTCCAAGAATCCCAGGAGGAAGCTGTTCTCTGTTAGTCCAGGTTCTACCTTTATCATATGATCGTTTCATACAACCGCTCCATCTGAGTTCTCCACCAAAAACTGAACAAATCAAAGAAATGATACATACAAAAGAATCTATTAAAGAGACATACTTTTGAACCTCCTGACCGACTTTGTAGAACAATAGGAGCTCTTGAGATGGAAGTTTAAACAAGACAGGGTTCCACATTGGAATTCCTTGCTCTTCATCAACAATAACCGGTGGGTGCCATTGACCATCCTTGAGAAACCAATCAATTGTTACACATAATTACGATCTCTAGACTCTAAACAATCCAAAGAGTCTAATCTACCTTGAAGTACTGCAACCAGATTTTGACATCAGGTGCTCCTTCCCTGGTGCCTCCAAAATAGGCAGCCAGAAATTGATCTTCATCAACCTTTTTTTCACAAAATATAAACAAAAACCGCTAAGTTTGGAACCTAATCCATCACTAAAGATCGAAACAAGGAGACAATGTGGTGGTCAGGTCTTGAACCTCGACGATGGTAGAGGCATGACAACTCTCGAAGGGAGCTGAATCAGCAGGGAATGTTAATGCCTCTAGCACCACTTTGAAATCTGTTTCCGACATCTGAGAATTTCCATCACTGAACATTCAGCATTGCTATGAATCTAATAAAAAGCCAGATGATTTAGGCCAGGAATCAACTGTTATCGCTTCCAGACCGATTAAACTAGAAAATTGTCAACAAATATTTGGTCTACTTTCTTGTTTTGAGTTCATGGCACTCGATCTCAGGTACATTATCACATCACATATAGATAAAATTCTTAGATAACTACGCATTGTTTTAAGCAAATACAATATCAATTTAGCTACATAAAAAATTCAAATATTCCGAAATGAATCGCATTCAGGTTTCCCCAAATCAGGTTCCCAGAAAAATTAGTCAACGCAATCGGTGTTACAAGTTATCGAGGAGATCAAAACTTCAAGTTTGTCAAAAAAACCCTAAGAAAATCTAACCTTTGATTAAATCGAGAACAATAGATGCAAAATATAGACAATGAAGACAAGATGAGCTTACCTTAAAAAGTCTCAAACTTTCAGTTTCAGCTTCAGTTGAGTCAACTCTACTTCGATGGTGATGAATAAATATAGAGACTATGTAAATGGGCCTTTATAAGCCCAATAATAAATTTATTGGGGCCATCTAAACAATGAAAAGTTGCTACCTTTACTATGATTATTGATTAAATTTTATTTTCAGTTATGTTCGTTATAGTGTGAGGGAAAAGTATCCTGAAAATAAGCTCAACGGTCGAAAAACAAAATATACAGAACAAACCTCTTCCTCTCGGATCTGTTTCAATTTTTGGACTTCTTTCTTCTTCCACTAACTAAATTGTTGGTTTTCGGATTTCATTTCTGATTCATCACAAAAAAGATTCAATCTTTTGTATCTTTCCACAAAAACCCAGAAATTTCAATTTGTTCGGTAATTCATTATATATCCAACAAACCCCATCAAATGTAAAATAAAGTTCCAAATTTTGGAGGATTTTTTCAAATAGAGAAGAGAGAGATGGATTCACCGTCGTGGGTTGGAGATTCGTTGACGGCGAAGATGATTCCGCGTCATTCTTCGCTCGACTCTTTCGGAGCAATGTCCTTATTGGTCAATCTCGCAAGCATACGAGTCTCTAAAGAAGAGCTTCGTCAAAGAGTTATGCTTCCTAAATATCTCCGTTTAGCAATCCGTGACTGCATCCTTCGTAAAGACGAGTCCTCCTCCGTAGCACCACCGTCGGATAACGATCTAACGCCGGAAGTTCCTCTGATGGTCTTCGTTAATCCAAAAAGTGGTGGTCGTCAAGGTCCACTTATCAAGGAACGTCTTCAGAATCTCATCAGCGAAGACCAGGTATGTTCAAATCAATCTCATTCCAATCACATAAATTTCTATGCAAAGATAAATGGATTTCCTTAAGCTGATTCTCTGAACCTTTACAGGTGTTTGATTTAACGGAAGTGAAGCCTAACGAGTTTGTTCGATATGGATTGGGTTGCTTAGAGACATTAGCTTCTCAAGGAGACGAATGTGCTAAAGAGATTCGTGAAAGGATGAGACTTGTGGTACTTTTTTCATTCATTCTTAATCAATCCAAGTTTTGAGATCTTTGTTCTATTTCCACGGATTTGATCACTCATTACAGGTTGCAGGTGGAGATGGAACCGTTGGTTGGGTTCTAGGATGTCTAGGTGAACTCAATTTACAAAACCGTCCACCTGTTCTTCCGGTTGCTATAATGCCCCTCGGAACCGGAAACGATCTTTCTAGAAGCTTTGGATGGGTGAAAAATATTCTTGTGGTCTTTATTTGTATCCTCAATCTTCTAAAAAACCTCTGTTTGAATTAGGGTTTGTATTGTTTCTTTAGGGAGGTTCATTCCCATTTGCATGGAAATCTGCAATAAAAAGAACTCTTCATAGAGCAAGTATTTCTCCCATTAGCCGTCTAGATAGGTACAAGTTGGTACCTATGAACAATCTGTTCTTGAGCTCTCTGCCTACTACACTGATTCTGAAATATGTTGATGCAGTTGGAATATCCTAATTACAATGCCTTGTGGTGAAATCGTGGATCATCCTTATTCGTTAAAGTCTACACAAGAACGTTACATTGACCAGGTTTTGGTCTTCATTAACACACTCTTTTGATTGAAAATAATATTCTTTGAATTGTAATGACTCAATCTTTGTGATGCAGGGTTTGGAGATAGAGGGAGAGATGCCTCCTTCAACAAATGGATATGAAGGAGTATTTTACAATTACTTTAGCATAGGAATGGATGCTCAAGTAGCTTACGGCTTTCACCATTTGCGCAACGAAAAGCCTTACCTTGCAAATGGCCCTATAGCCAACAAGGTAGAGAGTTTGACAATTTTCTCGAAGAGGTTTTGTTATCAAGGAAGAAACCTAATGTACTTTTTGTTGTTGCAGATTATATATTCGGGATATGGTTGCTCTCAAGGTTGGTTCCTCACGCACTACAAGAACGACCCGAAATTAAGGTATATATAACACCAAGAAAACATGTGTTACAATCTCAAAATGATGTCTAAACCGGTTCGTAATTGTAGGGGTCTCAAGAACATAATGACATTGCATATAAAAAAGATAGAATCATCGGAGTGGGAGAAGATACCAGTTCCCAAAAGGTATCTATCTACAGAATAAAAACAAAACAAGAACACATCAAACGTAGCAAAAATGACATGAAACAACCTCTCAATTTACGTTTGTGTTTGTTGGTTTTTGGGACAGTGTAAGAGCAGTTGTTGCATTGAATCTAAATAGCTATGGAAGTGGAAGAAACCCTTGGGGAAATCTAAAACAAGACTACCTTGAAAAGGTAAAAAACAAAACCCATTTCTGTTTTCTCAATTCATTGATTCTTATTCTAACTACTAACGTTTGCTTGAGTTGTACGTAACAGAGAGGCTTTGTAGAGGCACAAGCTGATGATGGGCTACTTGAGATCTTTGGGTTAAAGCAAGGATGGCATGCTTCTTTCGTTATGGTTGATCTTATCTCTGCTAAACACATTGCACAGGTACTTCAATGGTTGAACCATTAACATCTGCCTATAAGATCTAGATACACATATTTGAGTTATATATGTCTTTAGCAAAACGCAGTAACTAAAACGCAAAATAATGCGTTTTTGTGAACAGGCGGCTGCGATACGGTTAGAGATACGAGGAGGAGAATGGAAAGATGCGTTCATGCAAATGGATGGAGAGCCATGGAAACAACCTATGAGCAGAGATTACTCTACTTTTGTTGACATCAAAAGAGTCCCTCACCAATCTTTGGTCGTCAAAGGAGATTGAATTGTTGATCTTGACACTTTCTTATATTAAATTAATTTCTTCTTTTAATATATGTCAACAATGCGACTGTAAATAACCACTTCCATAAACATATACGAAAAAAAAGTATACATTAATCACAACTAGGGTTTCTGACAACTAAAATAGAACCAGCTAGTGATCTGCAAAAACAAAATACAAGATAGAAAATTATTATCATAAATAATGGAGTAGAATAATCTTTTGCCAATGAAATTTTTTGAAGAATAATATTCTTAGAAACAGGAGAAAATTGGAGTGTTCGGCTTATCTTAACAGAAGCGAAAGTGTATAGTTATCTACAATTTGAAGATGACTAAATTGGTAACGTTATTTCAGACCAGAAGTAACTAAAATTTCTGAGTGGAGGCTGAGTAGATGAACACTCTCGTAGAAAAACATACTTTAATTGGACAAATGAGTTATAACTTTTGTAAAGTACTAATTGCCATTTTTCTCCGTACGAACCACTTGCAATTTCTATGTGCCGCTTAGTGCCAAATCCACTATATAAGGAGTAACTTTCTCGGAGAGAAAAAAAAAAGTGCAAGGAGTAAATTCCTTTAGGATCGAAATTCTTTTTCTTTCTTTCTTTCTATTTCGATAAATAATTAATCGACAAGATATGATGCATAAATTAAATCTTTTAAATCTCAAAAATAATTATATCACCCAAAGTTACACAATTTTTAGAATCGAAATCGAATGGGTAACAAAGTATATATCTAAACAAACAAAAATAATTAAATAATTGAATATAACTCTTACTGGTTTGTAGGAGCTGATGTATGATCCTATGAATTGGCGTCCTGATGATTCATATCATTTACTATGTGAAAATGAAAATATAAGTAAACTTTGATATATCATACGTTTTGAATGATTAAGCTTATTATCAATAAAATAAAATTGCTATACATTAGTCTTTTCAAGACCGTAACGAACTTTTGAACAAAATTGTTAAAGCGAGGTTGGATAGGACCAAAACTAAATAAAGATTTTAATCACGGAATTTGCTAGCTAACACTTTCGAGTTCTTCACGCTGATTATAGAGAGAAAGTGACGACATATATATTGATAAATTAAAATACATTACTAATTAAGAAAGCTAGAAACAAAAATAATAAAATAGCTTTATATCGGCTTCACTTTTTTTATTTGACTCCCTTTATTTTTTCGAGTTTGTTTTATCCTCTCGCCTTTTAGATTTCTTGTTCGTCTTGATTTATTATAGTCATCTTGATTTAAACGATGAACAAAAAGAAGAAGAAAAAAAAACACAATAAGTTGTTATTATAAATGTATATAAAAAGATTAGATATTTTGGAAGTAGTCTATGTAAACATGTGGGTCAAAATCATGTTGTTCCAAAAAGATTGAAATCAAATTATTAAGACGTGGGACTACCTTTCTCGTAAGAAAATAATCAAATTATTTATGTCTTTCCATAATAATTGTACTTTCATCTCTCAAAAGAAGAACATACTTATGTCAAAAATAAACAAAAAAGAAAATTATTTTTTATCGGCTTTTTTTTTTGTATCAACAATTTGCCAAGAGATGTAGTCATGCCATGCATGAAACTGTATTCTGTTTGATATGAATGTAAATATCATTTATAAAGGATTAATTGTACTCAAATATTTGGATTTTGATTTGATTATAAAAAAGCTCTTTTTGAAAAAATTGTAACAACTTTTCATCTTACTTTACTCTCAGAAAATTAAATCAGATTAAAGCGGCTAAGTCGGTGGTTCTCACAGTACCGATGGCCACCATGTCTCACCAATCTAGCGTCCTAGATGTAGTTTGTTCTGTTTGGATCTAGACCAAAACGAAGAGTGATAATATCTCGTGCATGAGTTTTGTTGTTGATGATGCCGTTGTCAGAGCTTCTGATGGCCGTTTCAGCCTCTCTCATGGTTGACGATGGTGTGGATCTAGTGGTTCTGATCGGGATGGGCTTTTCGAAGTCTTAGATCTCGTCGGAACTCTAGGTCTTAATTCAATCTTTTGGGGTTGGTTTTCGACGGTTCTCAAAGCCTATTCCGCCGGTGTTTGTCTCTGGTGGGATTGTTTCTTCGTCAAGCTTATCTCTTCTCTGCTTGGTTTTAGTTGTATTACAGGATTGTTAGTTTATTCCAGTAACTTTAGTTCATGGTTTTATTTGTCTCATCCTCTGCTTGTAGTAACCTTGGTTAGGGTAGGATGAAGCTTAGGTTGTGGGATCATTCACTAGTGTCTTCGATCATTTTTGTTTCTAAATTTATGGAATTAAGCATTGATGTGTTTAGTCCTCTGATTTTGAGTTTGGATGTGTTTCCTAGCTCGAGAGGTTTCTATTGTCTTTAACAATATCCATTGAGAGACATTTTTCTCCATAGGAAACCTCTCTATGTGATTCAAGTAATCATCTTTGGTAGAAATCCGGTTGTCAAAATGTTGTTTGGAAAACTCCTTTAGATGATATCCAGGTCTTAGTATACTGAGTATGGTTTTATCAACATGATAACTTCTTATCATCCTTTGTATGTTGCAGGATATATTGCATCCATTGCTCTCTTTGCGGCTTATAGTTGGTCTCATTTCATTGTAAATTCTAATTCTAATATAATTCAGATTCAAATGAAAAACAAATTGTACCTAAACATTTTAAATCTCCTACCCAAAGAAAAAGATAGAAAGCAGGGGATTTAAAAAAGATTAAAACAAGGATCTAGCTAGCCATAATTCCTAAAAGGCAAGAATTTCCTACATGACTGATTTCCTATGTATTCCTTTAGCCAAGATGGAGTCTCTGATAAATCTATCAATCCTCCTACAAATTATTTCTTGCGTCAAATTTTGGTGGTTATGATACTTATCCTTTCGTTCACATCATAGGAAACAAATAATAATATGTGATACGATTATTTTCAGCAAAAATACGTGTTGTTTGGACTGGGTAAGCATACCATTGTATCATTTCATTCCATGAGTGAAATGGTCAAGTTTGTAAGATTATCTCTCTAGGGCTCATTTGCAAATTGTTGCACTAAACACACACTTGAGAAAAAGATGGTCACAATTTTCTGCATAAACTTCATAAAGACAACCTTCCTTGGGTATGTTCATTCCCCATGAGACAAGCCTCTCTCTAAGAGGAAGCCTATCTAAGTTTGCAATCCACATACCGAAAGCTTGTCTTGGGCAGCATCCCTTAAACCAAATTGTGGAGAACCAAGGCTTGGTAGACTGCTTTACATGATGTAGATCCCATAGTAAAGAGGATATGAAACTAGAATATGTTATACTTTCAATTCTGATTTGAAAGGTATCACACTCCTTTAAACCAAAAGGGTTGTTAAGGCTTAGAAAATGAGCATAAACCTCAATAAGTTCCTCTAATATGGCTGGCCGAAGCAGCCATCCCTAAGGTGATGCAGCGTCCCTTACAGAAGCTGTAATCAAAATTCTACACAGAGTTGGCCCATGTTTTCATACTCGCTGAATAAGAGGGCCAAGTGAAGTCCAATTATCGAATCAGAAGTTAGTATCAATACCATTCTTAACCTGATAACTAAATATGGCCAGATTAATGGTTTAAGATTCAAAAGAGATTTTCAGGTCTATGAATCTTGAGACTTGCTGTCAATAGCCTATAAAGTATGTCTCTTGAGACTGTGTTCTTCGTGCCAAGCCACTCATAATGAACCACTAAATGAGAATATAAGCCAGATTGGCTTCAATCCTACATTGTCATTCCATAACCAGAAGTCATTCAGTCTAAGACCACCTTCCTTCTTGGAAAGACATATTGTCTTCCATGCCACTTTGGCGTTCTGCCTCTTGTCAATGATGTCAGCCTATAGAAATTGGCCACAAACCTTCTCAATTTTCTTGATGCATCCCTCAGGGAAAATGAATGCAGAAAACCACAAATTTACCATCTAATAAACCACTAAAGATATAAGCCGAAGCTAACCAACAAATGACAAAGATTTGTTAGTCCAATCCATAAATCTTCTAGATACTTTGTCAATAAGAGGATTGAACTACGAGATTCGCAGCTTCATGCTCATCAGAGGAAGCCCTAAGTAACACATCAAAAATGAGCCAAATTGGAAACTAAAGCTCAGTAGTACATCAGTTTCCTCTTGGTTCTGACTTGCAAGAAACAAGTATGATTTTTTGGGTTGATACACAATCCCGAATACTCAACAAACTATACTAAATTTGAATTGCTCCCTCGCAATGATGAAGCTTTTCCATCAATAAATATAACACATCATCTGGAAAAGCTAAATGCAAAAGTGTTTGTTTTGGGTACAAAATGTCACGGGTTTAAATCCTGTCATCCCTGCGGGGTTCCATACTGTTGACATGGTTAGCTCAGCAACACATGCTTAACACAGCAAAGGACCGTAGGCGCGCAGCGCTGCCTTCCTGGCTAATCAACAAAGATTATATCATTTACAATATAATATGAAAGATGAATCGCTCCCGAAAAGGAATCTATTGATTCTCTCCCAATTGGTTGGACCATAGGTGCGATGATTTACTTCACGTTGGATTAAAGGTGCTGATGAAACCTGATAGAACATGCAGTGAACTTTTCTTGCAGCATCCGACCAAATACTTCCATGGCAATAATAAATAGGTAACAAGATAGAAAATCTCCTTGCCTCAACCCTCTTCTCCGTGGAAAGTAGTCAAATAGACTCCCTTTTAACAACAACTGAAAAACTAGTTGTAGAAATGCATTGCCATATTAAATGAATAAAATCTTCAGTTAATTCAATTGCTCTAAGAAACCGCCAGAATGAAGTTCCACCTCAAAGAATCAAACATTTTCTTAAGGTCAATTTGTAGCATGGCTCTTGTATTTATTTATCAATTGAGTTGGTAAGAGAACATTTTCCATGAGAAGTATTTCTGGAACAAAAGCAGTCTGAGAGATGGATATTAATCTCGAAGGAAGCTTTTGAAACTTGCTGCCAAAAGCTTAGCAGTACATTTGTATGTGGTATTACAACATGTTATTGACCTAATATCTGCTATCCTATTGGCATTAACAACCTTAGGAATAAGCGATATAATGGTGGAGTTCCACTGCTTCAACATCTATCCATTCTCAAAAAATCAAATATAGCAAAAACAACTTATTTGCCTAACACCTCCCAACAAGCCACAAAAAATTCGGATGGAAACCTAATACTACGAGTTTTAACCCTATATCCTACTGCAAGTGCACAGCAAACGAAATAGTATTTAGGGATCGAATCCATGAAGAACCAAGTTACACTCTCAAATCCTATTGAATCACAAGCTATATCAATCGAATAAAGGAAGTGAATTCTAGCAACTTAGATGTGAATGTAATCAAATAACTAAAGCAATCGGATGTCGGGTATTCATTCGGGAGTTAGAATTCTTGTCAGGGAAACTATTCAGGAACTACTCTAATCTTATTCTCGGCTTGAACATGAATAAAGGCAAACCAACTCTCGTTGAATCTACCCCTCTATCGATAACCTAAAGGTCCCAACTCTCGTTGGTTTCAGAATTACAAATAGGCTTTATCGTTTGGGTTCAATTACCCACAATCCAACCTAGCATCAACTCTTGTTAGTAGTGAAGGAATTGCTTTTCTAATCTAGTTCTAGTTCTTAACAATCTTCTGGAAGGTTAACAATCTAAAATCATTGACTCGGTGATCAGGCTAATCTATGCATTATATTCGAGTATTAGAAGGAGAATCATCTACTAATCAATCCTATTTGTTCCCCAACAATGAATTCTAAAACCTTAGAATCCCTAGATCCAATCTAAGATCTACTCAGACATAGAACAACAAATTTGGCAAGTCATAATGAACTGAAATTGAAATTGCTAAAGATAGAATAAAGAGGACTCAAAAATTCTTCTCAAGTATGAAGAGATCTTCTTCCTAGCTTACAAACTCTCCAAACTCTGTAAAATTTTGTTCTCTAATATCAAAAGGCTCTTCCCCAATAAAAATAGGAAAAATAGTATTTATAGGGCCCAAAACAAGAGTTGAAAATCGCGAAATTAGGTCTCTGCGAAAGGCTATGATCGATCGAGCACTAGGCAATCGATCGATCCTTTGGATGATGAGTCGATCTTCTCAGAAACCAAGTCATTCTTCAGATCGTGCGCATAATCCTTGGAGATGACTGATCAATCGATCCTTGATAGATCGATCGGTCATTCCTTTCGTGGAAAATGATGGAAAATGCTTCAAACCTCTCCAAAGTCCACCTTCAAACATGATTCTAACTCTAAAAGTTTTTGACCTGAAATCTCAATAAAACATAGACAAATTTCCAAATATAACTGTAATAATGAGCTCAAAACCGACAAAATATGAGGAACATCAGAACCCACTCGGGTTAGGGGCTTTACCTTTGAGTAAAAGAACATAATATTTTGTATGGAGAAAGATTTCAAAAGGAGCTGACATGTTTCATTCGAGCATCTAAATGGAATATTCTTGCAATCTCTTGCGGAGAAAAACACATAACAAAATCATGGCGCCTGCCAATAATATTCATGAAAAACTTACAACGATGAACTTGGATTTATGCAAGTGTCTCAAGCTTGTTTCCATCTTCATCAATAATGAAATCAATTTGATTTGAAACATGATGAACAATTTTTTTCTTTTGTAAATATGACGTGTTATGGTCCCTTTCCGGAGCCATGAAACTTTGGACTTCTGCTTATGGAAAGACTTCCTTCCAATCAAGAATTAGCCATTTCTTGTGAGCTATCATCTCATTGCCTGCATTTTGCATAGATGGGGAAAACAAAACAAGCTTCTGGTAGTCAAAAAGAGTGCTTAAAGCTTCATTGGTTATTAAATCAATTTTGGAGTAATTAAGTTTTCCAAACTCCCAAATTGAACCCTTAAGCTTCTTTAGCTTCTACGAAATCATGACATTACGAGATGAATACAAAGATCAAATGAGCATTCCACACCCAAAAGGTCCCCCACATTGGTCTATAGGTTTCTGAAACATTTAAGTTATTTCAAGATCGCTTAACCGTGGAGTAAAAGTCTGGACTTTCCAAGTATATATTAAAAATTTTGACTGACTTCTTTGTGTGTTCCCTATTCAAGTTCAAAATTAGATGTGCATGGGAGTGGTCAGAGAAATGAAGGCCACCAAAATTCTGCGAAAGAGAAGGGGAAAGATGCGAGCAATTCATTGTTTATAAGGCTTCTATTAAAATGTTTACAGATTGGTCTTGAGTCACTCATGTTCCACAATGTAAAGTGAGCACCTCTATAAGTAAGGTCTGAAAGAGATGCTGAGTTTTGCCAACTTCTAAACTCTGTCATAGCTGCTGATATAGAGTTTTCAACCATATTTGAGTGATCTGTTGGTTGAGAGCATGACTATAATTTTCTATAAGCATGCAAGACTTTCCTATGACACGAGGATCCGCTGAAAGAAGGAGAATCTTTTGCCAAAGAGCCTTCCTCTTAGTTGCATTGTTAGATGCATATACAAAAAGAAAAATCACTCTTCAACTTGATTTGGAAGCTTGAGAGTCCCCGTTATCATTTGCATTGACTTGCCAATTAATGTAACCAGTAAAAAAAAGGTTTCCAAAGAACCCATTTCTTCCCAAAACTGAATGTGCATAATTATTCTCAAAATGCCACCCATGCAGAATTAAGTTTTATTCTCCTTGACATGAGTTTATATTATTCCTCCAAAAAAGGGCGATTAGATTTACACCAAGATGTGAAAACTTTTATGTGGAGCATATCATTCAAACCCCGTACATTCCAAAAAAAAAATTATAATCAAAAAGTTAATTGGAGTGCTCTTTAGCGGAGTTCCTCAACTTTCTTCTACTTATTACCGCGGTGAATTGAGATTTACAAAATGGCAGGCTATAGATTCCAACCTGATCATACTAAGATACGAGTGGCAATTGCACAACTGAACTTCCTTGGGGGTTAATTTTAGCATCTTTCAGTCCTATGTTATAGTGAGGCATGGATTGCATTTTTAAATGCACATACAAAAAGAAGACTCACTCTTCAACTTGGTTTGGAAGCTTGAGAGTCCACGTTATCACTTGCATTGACTTGCCAATAAATGTAACCGGTAAAAAAGGTTTCCAAAGAACCCATTTCTTCCCAAAACTGAAAGTGCATAATTTTTCTCAAAATTCCACCGAGGCATAATTAAGTTTTATTCTCCTTGACATGAATTTACATTATTCCTCCAAAAAAAGGGCGATTAGAAGATGTGGAATCTTTCATGTGGATCATATCATTCAAACCCCGTACATTCTAACAAAAGATATCTATAATCAAAAGTTAATTATGGGTGGAGTACTTTTTAGCGGAACTTCTCCAATTTCTTCTACTTATTACCGGAGTGAATTGAGGTTCAGAAAATGGCAGGCTATAGATTCCAACCTGATCATACTGAGATACGAGTGGCAATTGCACAACTGAACTTCCTTGGGGGTTAGTTTTAGCATCTTTCAGCCCTATATCACTATGAGGCATGGATTGCATTGTTAGATGCATATACAAAAAGAAGACTCATTCTTCAACTTGGTTGGCAGCTTTAGAGTCCATATTATCATCTGCATTGACTTTCCAATAAATGTAACCGATAAAAAAGGTTTCCAAAGAACTCATTTATTCCCAAAACAGAATATGCATAAATATTCTCAAAATTCCACCCAGGCAAAATTAAGTTTTATTCTCCTTGACATGAGTTTATATTACTCCTCCAAAAAAGGGCGATTAGATTTACACCAAGATGTGAAACCTTTCGTGTGGATCATATCATTCAAATCTATAATAAAAAAGTAAATTACGGGTGGAGCGCTACTTAGCAGAGCTCCTCAACTTTCTTCTACTTATTACCAGAGTGGATTGTGATTCAGAAAATGGCAGGTTATAGATTCCAACATGATCATACTGAGAATGAATTTTAGCATCTTTTAGTTCTATATTACTATGAGGCATGAATTTTAGCCCTCTATCCAAAATGAGCAATCCACAATTAGAAATCTGTGTTTTTAGCCCTCAGACATACAACAATCACATGGGTTTTTGTGTTGCAGCTTGTGTACGTATTGGGAGGTTTTGCACAACGATGCATAGTTTGCCCCGCCTCTTTGTAGAATGAGCATATGGGAGACATCCACTAGTTTGACACCTTAACCTTTTGGACTTTTGCAGATTAAAATCTCATAAACTGCGCTTCCGGAAGAGGCTTTCGAGGATTAATGGCGTGAGGATCCTAATAAAGTTAACATGTAGCATTTTGAGGGTATTAGGGTGGCATCTTAATGGTTCACCTACAATACTAGGAATATGAGCAAGATCAACCAACTCGAACTGAAAAGATATGGTGTAAAACTCCAACCGTACTGGAGCTTTAGTGAGTTCAGACTTTGTTGTATCAAATTCCATATTCGAGTCTGCAACGAAAATCGATTGTCCCTCAATTTGCCATAAAATTTGCTTAGTCACTCGAGCTTTAGTAAATGCATTCTGAATACAGATTATGAGATGGAAATGATCTTATTTTTCCCCCAAATCCCATCTAAGATGGCGTGCATAACAACCAATTTTGAATGATCAAACTTTTCCTACGACTTTTTTTTTGTTTCCTATGAGGAGGGAGGGCTTTAGATTATAGTGGGTGTGATAGTATTTCCGTAAGAAATAATGGTGAAGAAAAAGAAATGGGAAGAAACAAAATCGACGGTAATCACACTTTAAATAAACATTGTTCACTTTCTTTTTTTTAAAATTTTGACTCTCTCCCTAAATAACTTCATGAATATATTTTTTTTATTTTGTCACTAAAATCTTCAATCAGTTAATAGATTGGGTTTAGAATTATAATTAGTTCATTTGGAAAGTTTATCGGCCTTAGAGCATCTCCATTAGGAATTCTCAAGAAGATGTTTTTAAAACTAAAATAATCAAAAATAACTAAAGTAATATTATTTTTAAAAAAATAGATGAGAGAGGGTTTCTTAACATTCTTATTAAAAAAACTTTCTTTAATTTTTAAGAAACTCAGAACTCAGTAGATGATATGGTGTAAAATGATTGGATATACATTTTTAAGATTAAAATAATAATTAAAATATTGATATTTTGTTTTTAAAAATTTTACCACTTCTCTTAGACCACCTCCACTGGTACTAGAGGTTCTAAAGAATAAAATAATAATATATTTGGTTACAATTTAATTTTAGTTTTAGTTTTAATTCATTTAAATGTATTGTTTAATACTAATTTGACATGTGGTAACAAAAGTTTAAAAACTATCTCTAAAATCCCTTAAACAAAAACCATCTTTTTTTTTTTCTAATTTTTTGATTTTTTTATTTAAATAATACTAAGCACCTCTTTTAAAATCTATTGTTGGAGGTGTTTTTAAGCATCTTAGAATAAAAAACACCTGAAATAAAGGCGAACTTAACGTCGGTTAATTAGAGGAAACGACCGGCGATGTCCCCAAAGATGCCTTATATTTCCGAACTGGAATCGCTGGTATTGAGGGCTCATGATTTCTTTTTGTTAAAACATGAAATGAAATTCTGTAAGTTATAAATATGTTTAATATATCTTTTTATTCTTTTTATTCTTTTTATCTGGGAATACATGGATTATAATGATCGTACTTAAGATATAACTGCAACCGCTAATTTGATTTAGAAATCGCATATTAATTTTCTATATTATCTACACTTCAAACGTGTCTCTACAACGATGGTTAGAATCCGTATAAATTCATGTATAACCACAAATAATAGGCAAAAACTTACTTAACTCAGATTAGGGAATTGATACGGACCACATAATTCTGTATTAATTTTCTATCTGCTTACTTTATAAATAGATATATTCTGTTTTCAATTAATAATATAGTAAATAATGAAAATGAGAGTTTAACTTAAATCGCAATAAATAAATGAAAGAGTGGGATTTGGTTGGAATCTTCGTCAGAAACTTGTTTACTTTATCAGGGTTTAAGTTTTGTAATATACTAATGTTCTCTTCTCCCTAACCTTTATTTATTATATTAATAAATCGTAGAAAATTAATAACACAACATTAGTGGACTAATTAATTAAACTATGATAACTTTTGGTATCACTATGATAATATAAAAATGTGGAAATGAGGACGTAACGTAAGTGATTAGAATAGAGAAAAATGAAAAGGGAAAAAAGGAAAAAAAACCGTAAGTGATTGGAAATGATGGAATGATCGTTTGTTCTTGACGTGTACCTTTGAGTGGAAGCTGACGATGAGAATTGGACCCTTTCATATCAATTATTTATTCAAATATATCCAAAATAAATAATTATTTTTATTCATACGAACAGTACGAAATTTCATTATACGACAAGAACAAACATAACAAATATTCCTCACAAATTTAGCCAGGAGACCTCGAGATGATGAATATCTTACCTTAGTTTTTCTTATAACTATTTTTTTGGGGTCATATTTTCTCTAAACTATTGTAAAACCGTAACATATCATTTTTTAAATTGTTTGTAGTTAAAAATATTTGAACCCTAATAATTAAAATGATTTTTTAACCAACTGAACCAGTATACTATCTATCATTCATACTAATTTATGTAAAAGTAATTATTTTCGTTAATCAAGCTAGATTTAGTAAAAAAGTTTGTTAGTTGTCATCGCAATTTGCATATCTACAAATATAGCTGTTTTATACTTGGTTTCAAACAGAAGCAAACAAGAAAAAAGTACTTTTAGAAAAATTTAAGTCGAGAAGAAACTGTAATCTAATATCTTCAAAACGAGTTGCGTATGTCATTGAAGGCTATCTTTTTAATAAAAGTGAAACAGACTAATGGAAAGAAATAAGAACATAATAAAGAGTGAGGTTTGTTGTTGTTTTCAATAGTTCTAATCGTTTTCTCAATGTGTTTGACTCATCGAGAAAAAAAAAAGCAAATGATAGAAACTTGACCTAATATTTGATCCAAATAGACTGCAAAACGTGGGCCCGTATTTGTTATCTCATATTTTTCATTTTTAATATCTTAGAAATTGATTGAGATATATAATTGAGGCCTCAAGGATATGGTTTGGTATGTTGGTTCCAGCTTTTTCATTGGTATTTTCCTCTTTTTCTTTTTTCTTGTTAGAATGATGATTTTGCTACATAGTGGCTTTTTTATATATATCGTAAATTCTATAGTGTTGTGAAAGCATATATTATGGTGGTGGGCTACCGTCTGTTTTTTATTGATAATATTAAACCATTATATTTTTAGCTCTCGAAAGATTTACGCTTTTTTTTGGGTTAAAGATTGAGAGATTTATCGTTCACGTGATTTATGATTTAGATGATTGTTACGATAAGTAACTTTGTAGTTTTTCTTGAATTTAGGTTCTCGGACACTGATATAAATTAGATCAAAGAAAAAGTTTATATAAGGTTTTGATTGGTAAGATTTTTGTTGAGCATAATATTTTTGTATCAGCCAATCATATTCATATTTGTTTATTTAGAATTTTTTAAATATGATTGGTTAATACAAAAATATTATGCTCAATAAAAAACTTTACTAATGAAGGCCTAATATTGTTTGTTAGATAAAATTGATATGCATGACATTCATAACGTATCAAGGCAAACACATTATATAAAAGTATTTTTAGTCATTTACTTTTACAAATGTTTGCATCATTTTTGGTCAAAATTTAATTTCAAGTGGTTGTGTACGTAAATGATGCATGATTAAGGAAGTACTGTTGAGTTGTTTTAGGTAACGTTCAATTTAGTTGCGGCTTTGTCCTTTCACGCATCGCTCACCTAAAAATTTAGCGGCTTTGAAGTAACCGTTTAGAGTCAGTCTCTTGTCCTTTTCTCATTCCCTTTAATAGCCTCTTAGAAGTTAGAAACCCCTCTCTTTTGTTTAGAGTCTTCTTTTGTCTATCTCATCAATCATTACGCAATTCCATCAATTTCATGACTCATCACTGATCACGTTTCATGGCCTAGGGAAACCAATGATTAATCAGCTAAATGTTGATCTTAAGCTG